>CABFOQ010046128.1:36746-59191 GCA_900660455.1 Gephyroberyx darwinii | reverse complement strand
CCACACCCCCCAGTCTGCCACAGTACATACTGTATGTAACAATCCACATCAAAGGAATGATACACCACAATACCATAGCAGAGCCATTCCAAGAGAAACTAGTATCCCTCCAATGTTCATTAAGAATGGCAGTAGCAACTTGTTTACATTGCGATGCAACAAAATTATTGCCTCTGCGTTTTTAGACAGCCTGACTTTAGCGCCTTGAACAATAGTCAGGATCCTGTCTAGCTTCTGTTGAACTGAGGTGGAGAAGGCAAATCCTTATCTGAACTTGTATGTGGCATAGAAATCAAAGGAAAATTATCAAGCATATTAAACCACGAGGATTAACACAAAAAGGCAAAAGGCAAAACATCACACAGCACAATTTGGCAATAAATGACATGAGTAGGATCCTGTCTAGCTTCTATTGAACTGAGGTGGAGAAGGCAAATCCTTATCTGAACTTGTATGTGGCATAGAAATCAAAGGAAAATTATCAAGCATATTAAACCACGAGGATTAACACAAAAAGGCAAAAGGCAAAACATCACACAGCACAATTTGGCAATAAATGACATGCTGTTGATGTGTTGAGTGCCATTTGCAAAGACTACTGCATCAAGTAGATGGATGAAGTTAACTTGAATAGTGGTCCTCGGAGCCCACTTACCAGGAGATCATTCACCCATAGGCACTTCAACAGTCTTATGCAAAGTTAGATCAGGCCGAATACCCGTTCTTCCTGGAGCAAAAGCAGGAGAATTATAATTATGCCTCATAGAAGTGGGAAAACATATTCTGGAAGTCTTATTTTTAGCCCAAACCATTCATACTGGATACCAGGAGAGATTCAAGTTTCCATCAGTAGTAGTTACCAAATTATTCTCTATTTTGACATTGTAATGGTACTGATGATCCCAACAAGGATGCATATCTTTATTGGTAGCATAAGGGTGCGAGTCACTGAGAGAGGAGGAAAGAGTTTTTTGTAAAGGTAATACCATAAGCATGTCAATCAGAATCTTTACTAAAATTTCTCACAGTAATATGAAATGCAGAGCATCCATGACTCACACACTGAAAATTGACAGCCACATTTTCGTTAACTACATACTTGCTAGAGGAGCTTGGTTTTCTTTTGTTCTCAGTGAGCAGAGCTTGTCATCTTCTTTTCATTCGCTGTAGAGGTGTGTAGGATCAGGCACAATTGATCAGCATCGGCATGGTTCTGCATAGGGTGAGAGGTTACTAGGTATACTCCAGCATTTCCATTGTAATGAAATCCAAGATGGCTGATTCTTCTTCTGCACTTTGTGTCCGCGCAATAAGCAGCATGCATATTGCGTGGACGCAAAGTGCAGAAGAAGAGTTTGAGGCATCTGTCTGCCATCTTGTATTTCATTACAATGGAGATGTTGGAGTATACCTGTCTTTAACAAAGTATAAAAGTTTATTTGTTCATAGGAGATGGAGCGCCACCCGCAACCCACAAGTTGACAAGTGAAGGATTATGGACATCTGTTTAGGTCAGTGAAATTCAAGGTATTGGTTTCGTTATCGGGCTCGCTGACTTTCGTGCAGTAAAAAGTCAATGGAGCAGGACAGGACTCTATGGGAGAAGTAAACAGCCAAATGATAAAAGACTCCCAAAGGATCCTGGATCAGGGCTATCACTGCCATGTTTGGACGTGTGTCCGTCTAGTCGATGGCGCCGGCCTCTTGAAGGGGGGAGAGATCATATCCGTATCATTGCGGTGCTTGTTACTCCCCTCAATTGCATGCATCGTGTATCCATTGCATCAAGTCCTCCGTTTCGACGATTTTCCCTACTTGGTCACAGGTCACTCAAAGTCCGTCCAAAGTCTTCCAATGGCAGCCATGACCAAATTTGCATCATCTAGATGCCCCGAGCTACTAGGGCGAATCGGAGTGGCATCAGCTGACTGAACCGATGTCGGGGTGGTGAAAGGACTGCGAGGAGTCATTCCAAAATCTCTTGAAAAAAAATCTTCTTTTCAATAGTATCCAGCTGCGGCGCAGAGACAAGTCCCTGGTGCGACGGAAGAGCCGCTGGCGTGACGGAAGTGGCTGTTGCGTGTCTTAGTTTTAACAAATTTAATCTTATAACTTACCCATTGCCGTTATATTTTTTTGGTATAAAATCTAAAATGGCGCTGTATTGTTTAAATTGACCTGTCCCAATTCAATTTCCTGTTCAATTTCAATGGACACAGATAAACCGATTTGTTTGAAATAAAAACAAAACATTGTAATGTTTTCCCTAATGTCCTGCTGTATATGTAAAACTTCCCAAAAAGGTTTGAATTTGCAACTAATATATTTGAATCATTAGTCATATTGAATCAAAAGAAACCAATCCAATTGTACTAACCAGTAATACCATTACAGGTTTAGGAGCAATCCCCCCCCACATCTCTCCCATTTAAACCCTGCAACTCAAATCAAATGTCTTCTATATGGAGAGTTTCATCAACTAGTATTTATTTCATTCATGTGAATTTTCTACAGCGTATTTACATTTAATGTTCCTAATACATATATAATACATGCTTTATGGGGCAATTCCTGTGTAGCATCTTAAATGATACTTTACTTTATTAATAAAATATGTATTAGTAATTGTTCAAGCTTTCTTCCACTGAATACTGTTGACAATGGAACATAATTTATCTAATTCACATTTCTTAGTAACTGTCAGAATTCCATAACAACTCCAAAAGGCTGATAGAAAATAGTCTTTATTTTTGTAAAGGTTATCTTTATTGTTCCATATAAAATAACGGTGGGGTGAAAACTTGTGGTTGTAGACTAGTGACCAAGCCAAAAGGGCCTGCTTAAGAACATCTACCAATTTAGTAGGGATTTTAAAAAGTTCACCCCCTAAGTAAAATGTCAGAGGGACTAATGTGTAGGTGTTAAGCATGGTATCTTTCACCCTTTCTCTCATCGTCTTGTTGAATTTGAATACCCAACCAGTGTTTCATTTACATGTGAAAGGCTACTCTAGGACTTGACGTGTTGGAAGGGGAGGGTGGAGAGTTTTCGGCTGGGCATAGCTACAATAGCTACAACTGTTGTGTTGCATGTGTCAGATCAGCATTCAATGATGTCAAAAAGCTGCTTCGTGAATGCGAGGGCGTCCAATATGGTATATCTTACCCAGCGAAGCTCTGCATCTCACATAATGGAACAACCAGACAGCTCGGGGTCCTGGACAAGGCAATGTCGTACACTATATGGCCAAAAGTCAGTGGACACCTGATCATCACACCTATATGTGCTTGCTGGACATCCCACTCTAAAACCATGGGCATTAATGTTGAGTTGGACCCCCCTTTGCGGCTATAACAGCTGCCACTCTTCTGGGAAGGCTTTCCACAAGCTTTTGGAGTGTGTCTGTGGGAATTTGTGCCCATTCAGCCAAAAGAGCATTTGTGAGGTCAGGCAGTGATGTTGGACGAGAAGGCCTGGCTCGCAATCGGCGTTCTAATTCCTCCCAAAGGTGTTCAGTGGGGTTGAGGTCAGGGCTCTGTGCAGGCCAATCGAGTTCCTCCACACCAAACTAACCATGTCTTTATGGACCTCGCTTTGTGCACAGGGGCACAGTCATGCTGGAACAGCAAAGGGTCTTCCTCAAACTGTTAGTTGGAAGCACCCAACTGGCTAAAATGTCTTCGTATCCTGTAGCATTAAGATTACCCTTCACTGGAACTAAGGGGCCAAGCCCAAACCCTAAAACAGGGTGGCTGAAACACCTGAACTCAATAACTAGTAGGGGTGTCCACTGACTTTTGGCCATATAGTGTATATTTATTATCAAACTCTTTCCATACCAGTTACCTTTGATTATACTTGCACAGATGTTATGCGGATGCTAAGCTAAGAGTTGGACTGGGCTGGTCCAACTATTTGCTCGCTGTCCTTGTGAGCAGATGGAGAAATGACTACCCTGTGCTTTGCTCTCTCACCTTCCTCACATCTCGGTACGTCCCCGCTCCAAGTGAGGTCCCACTGGCACATGAGGATCTCAGAGCCTACCAACTCATACCCAGGGTAGCACTGGTATGTGACCACCGTGCCGTGGATGAGGTCAGGGTGGGATGTGCTCTTCCAGCCGTTGGTGATCTCTGGCAGCTCCGAGCAGGTGTCGTTCCTTGGCACCTCTATTAGCGTGGGACGTGGATCGGTTGGCGGTGGGAGGGAGGTGAAAGAATGGGCAATGGAGAATGAGGAAAGACAATGATGGCAAGAACGACAAGGAAACACAGTGCCATTTGGGAGGTGTGGGGGTGGTTCAATATGAAATGTTCAGAAATGTTTTTGTTGAAGAACTTTAAACTTTACTTTATCCCGCTGAATCCAGACTCCAAGGGACGTACTCAAGGGAATTATTACTATCTCATAATAATACACAACAGTTTCCTCTGCAGGGAATGAACCAGATTCTATGAAGTAGTCTGTTCTCTATATGTATTAAATAATGGTGCTTGAGGAGAAAAATGTAAATTTCGAAGGGAGAGAAGCCTGTGATGTTTGCCAGGAGGAACGCAGCATGTGGTTTGGCACTGGCCGATCCGCCTTTCTGTAACTGCAGCACACATGGCCAAGCACACAAAGCACTAGGCCTTTCCAGCTGATGTGGAAATGTAGCCTATTATTATGTTTCTGTGTTTGTTGTTGTCTAATCCCGTGCACCTGGGCTAATTCAGAAGACAGACAGAGAGAGACACACATAAAGCTGTGCTTTTCCAACTGGGAGCCTGCTGGCTTCTGTGCATGAGTAACATTTTGTATTCCACACTCGTTAGTCTTTTCTCCCTCTCACTACATTCTAGCAGAGGTTTGTTGTTTCAGTCTGTCTTTTGAAAGGAAAGACCACATATATTATTCTCCTGATCCTTCACAGTTAAGTCATGATTTATAAAATGACTGAACATGTCCCTCTCGAAGCTTGAATGAAGACGGCAAGCAGTTTAATGTGTGATGCTATCAAACAACACTTCCTGAAGCTGCTCAACTAACAGAAGACCGATGTGAACACTGTGATTCACCAAGGGTATGGTGCACTAACTGGTTGTTAGCACATAACACACACATTTTACTTTAGAAGCTCAAACACTCCACTCTATTTGGAATTGTCAGTGGAGCAACTCCAGAATATGGTGCTTGATGATATTAGACCTTTGACTGGAATTACCAAGATCATAGGAATAACATATTCCAAATTCTGTTTTATTGTTTTTTCCCTATAATCTAGCTTCTGATTGACATCAAAATACTTTTCTTTTAGTAAATTTTCTCATCTGAAAAGGAAAATAGTGTTCATAAAAAAAATCACATCATAATCCAAGCTAAAAAAAACCCAATATGTTAGCAAAAACCAGAGCCTCACCAAAGAAGTGGACCACAAATCCATTGTTGTACCCATAGATGTTGGTGGCAGGATCCGACTGAAACTGGATGGTGACATCAGCCATGGAGGTATAGAGCTTGAAGTGGGGCTTTGTGCCGCTGTATTGGCCCAGGATGTTGGCCGTCAGGTCGTCACCATCGTAGAAGGTCAGAAGGTCATTCTTACCCACATGGAGACTAGGAGGAACAAGACACACCAAGCACAGTTACATATGCCTTTATATAATAAATAATGGGTGAATACATCCAATAGTATTGATGATATGAAGACTTTCATGCAGAGTAGAGCTATGCAGAATGCTATGTATCTGCGGTGTGTATTTTTCATAAAGAGCTTTCAGAGCTAAGTGACCTGTATTTTTTTTTGGGAAAATGAGCAATAACACACAAGTCAACATCAGCACTTGGTAAATTTTAATTCTGTTTATATTAGATGGATCTGATGTGAAATAAACACTAAATTATTCAGGATCTATTTCTCTTCACTCCCACATTGCTCTCATGAATATGTACTGAAATGTATATTTACAAATATGAGAGCACAATAAGGAACTCAAAATTGCGTATTGCTCCCTTTTTTATTTTAATTAACTCCTTTTCATGAGTAAATAAGAAGCTGAAATAATGTCCACTATTAGAGAACTCTTACTATTACTATTACTATTAGCGAAGGGAGACAGTCATGAGATTGGTAAAGTTCAAATTGACCTTTGGATTACTTCTACGCCAACAAAAACACAATGCCTGTCAACGAGGATTATGGCGGCTAAATATTGCAACATACTGGAGAAGGCAAGGCCTTAGATAAGTAAGTAAATATAGAATAAATAATCTAAGTATGTAACTATTGATTTGTCCATTGTAATATTTATGTGTGAAAAACAGAATTAAAGGCAGCGCACTAGAAAAAGCCACAGTCTGATGGAGTCTGTCACTGATTAATTTAAGAATGCATTAACCTTTCCATTTACAAGTCCTTGCCCTCTTTAGAGAGCAAGAGTAAAGCTTGACATTTATTCAGCGACGGGCGTGGGAGAATGGAGGCAAAAATAATAAGCCATGAAAGTTGTAGTTCCCTGCTGATATAACAGTGATACAGGGAAACTCTGTGGTTGTTCTTTATTTGCCTTAAGGCAGGTGTCAAAATAGCTGTGCAGATCTCTGTTATGATTGTCTTGTGTCAATAGTCACAGGCTGCGTTGGAGAGCACATAAAAGTGATAAAAAGGAGAGCACCATTCTCCACACATGCCATGGGAAAGAGACAAAGTTCTTGTAGCTATCAATCACCTGTCGGCTGCCCAGCATATTTACTCTGCATCTCGTTACGTGACTGAGTGCACACAACAAGTCTCAGGTGCCAAGGCGATTTGAAATGGTTATTAGGAGACACCTCTCCCAGTCATTCTCCCTCCATTTGCACATTTTAATGTCAATTCCAGATTGTGATGCCAAAAAAAAAAAAAAATCAATTCCTCTCAACCACAATTGTGATCACATCCTGCTTTCTGGCTGTCATGAGGATGTATGAGTTTAATGAGTTTACACCTCTTTACCATTTGTTGCTTCTACCACACTACAACACTAGTCAATAGTTGTGTTGAGTAAATATCTGGTATTAGTTGTTAAAATACCAAAACAATTCACACTGAGTATAGGAGAATGAAATATATGGTGTGACAACAATTTGAAAAAACCTTACCAAATGGTGTGAACAAGATAATCAGTTATATTCAAATTTCATACAAGTATTTCTTAAAGATCTAAACATATTGATTCGTAGCAGTTCTAAATAATGTATTATTTTCCCCCCAGGGATCAATATCTATCTATCTATCTATCTATCTATCTATCTATCTATCTATCTATCTATCAATTCTTGAAGAAGTATCAACTGAGTAAAATGTATTCATTTCTGGTAGTGGACCCAGACTCTTGGATCCCACTGTAGATTTCCAGAGAGGTATGCAGACTTTTTTTTGTCAAATGAATTCATAGTCCATATGTAAATAATTGTGTAGTAACGACCAAAATATACCAAAATGTGGAATTAGAGACATTTCTTTCCATTCTCAAATTGGCTAACAGAACTCTTGATGTCCCCCCCCAAGGCTACTCTGTCTCCCCCTCAGCTGTACTGAAAAATATAATATGCCTTCTTTATTTTTTAAAGTGTTTGAAGTGCTTAAAGGGTTATTTTTAAAGTGTTATTTTCAAATGGTTTGATTGTATTTGCAATGTAGATTTGAGATAGAACTGCGTTGAGTTACGATGGTATGGTAAAATGGTATTTTCTGTGAACAAGCAAACTTAATCAAGAATC
The DNA here is from genome assembly GCA_900660455.1 of Gephyroberyx darwinii. Lineage (NCBI taxonomy): Eukaryota > Metazoa > Chordata > Actinopteri > Trachichthyiformes > Trachichthyidae > Gephyroberyx > Gephyroberyx darwinii. The sequence goes on along the minus strand of CABFOQ010046128.1, from coordinate 51,451 downwards.
TATAGAATTATATCTGCATTTTGTACAGTCAAAAATCCCTGATTGGGGCTTTAAGCAACCCTTATTATGCCCAAAGGAGAAGACGTTAGTCAAGTGAATGGTGGCTGCCACAATCTGCTTGCACAATGTGCCCGTGGACAAATCTGAGCTAAACTATCTCCCAGCCCCAACACAAATAATAGATGTGAGATGCATGAATGAGAGCAAAATGAGGTGAAGACTGACAATGTATTCCCTCTGGTTGGTGGGACAGCTATAGGGACAAATTAGACCTCTATTTTCTCTCTAAATCTTGAGGCAAGATAATGCAACAACTAATGGCTGTGGGCAGAAGTGACAAGATTGACAAGTTGACATGGATAATAGACTGGTAGAGTCACCAGTTTCCCCATTTTTTCCTTTAGAGAACACACTGAGCATATGGAGAAATACTGGTGCATATTAAAATGATACGTAATAGTGTAAGTGCATCATGAAAATTAACTGATTTTCTCTCACATGCATTTTTTGTGTTTCATATATTCATACGTGTCTCATATATACTTTCTTTACTATTGTAGTCATAGCTAAAGTTGTTTCTATCTGATGAATTGTGTGTAGATAGGCAGTTATCACCTTGTGGTCAGTTTCTTTAGGCTAACTGCCTTTTGTTATAACTGCTTAAAACCTCATTTCCCACATATTCTACACTGTTACACATTTAGCACATTGAGCTGAAAGACTGACACTTTTTTTTCTTGTTACCATCTCCATATCTCATACTTCACTTCATTCCCAATTCTCTTCTATGCCTGGTGTTCATGTCAACAAGTCTATCCACCTTGTCATCGCACTGTATCTAACTATATATATTCCCAAAGGTGTCCTTGCACTCAGACTATGGTAGAGGGAGGGCTGTGGAACTGTCAGTCTGCAATCTTAGCATATTTTTGCCTCCTGTCTCTCCATTTCATTGCAGAGAACACAGCCACTCCCACTGCCCTCTCTGCTACATACAGTTTCAGCCATCCTCCTTAGGGCTGTGGTGGTGGCACAGATTTGGTCTTCTCTCCTACATGGAAATTTCTTCCTTTCTCACACTGGCCTATTTCTTCAATTCAATTCTATGTTTTCACTGCAACCCATCCTACAACAACACTCAGTTCCATTTAACGATTCCCAAGAAGAGCTCAAGACCATCCTTTCCCAACCACTATCATCAACTAGTCACTGATGTCTAGCTGTGTACCATCTGTCTTCAAGTTAGATTTGCAGCTCTTGTTTGACCGATTGGATGTTAAAATTGGTGTCACCACTTTCTCTCTTTCCATAACATTTCAACATGCTGCCGCTAAGAAACTGTCACAAAACAACAGTCTGTTGGATCAATCTGGTTTCAAGGCATCTTCATCATCCTAGATCTGTCCACCAGACACTGTCCACCACTAGATGCTCCATGTTAACTTGGGGTTCCCTGCGTCTGTGCTCTCAGGGTTTGCCTCCTACCTATCTGATCACATATGTCAGGTAACGTGGAGGGAATCTTTGTCTTCATTGTGTACCCTCTCCACTGGGGTTCCCCAGGGCTCAGTCTTGGGCCTCACTTCTACCTTTTCACAAAATCTTCTGGCTTTGTCATCTGACAAATTCACCTATCATTGTTTATCATTATTCCTGCAACACTCAACTCTACTTGTTCCTTCCTCTAAGACTCAGGTTGAGGTGCACATTTCCATTTGATATCCGCCCACCACCTCAAGCTCAACCATAACAAGACAGAAATGCTCTTCCTTGGCAAATCCTGTCATCTGCAACACCTTTATCACTACTGACAACACCACAGTGACTCTTGCCCAGACTTCTAACAATCTTGTGATTATAGATAACTGACATGCAAGGCCAACATTGCAGCCACAACCCAGGCCTTCAAATTTGCACTCTACAACATCAGCAAAATCAGACATTTTCTCGCCAGGGAGTCTATCCCGCTCCCATCTGGACTCCTGTAATCCTCCCTCCTGGCTGGGCTCACAAAATTGTCTATTCAGCCCATATAATTCATACAGAATGCTGCAGCCTACCTTGCCTTCACCCTCACTAAATTTCCCCATGTCACCAACCTCCTCCACTCTTCCACTGGCTGCCTGTGGCTGCTTATATTGAATTCAAAACTCTGGTGGTGGCATACAAGGGTGCTGAATGAACTGTGCCTCCAGGCCATAGTCCAGTCTTACACACCAGCCCACACACGGCATTCTGCTATACAGGCTGCTTAGCTTCCCTCCCTGTGGCAACCTGGCCATCGTACCACCCAGACATCACACCTCACTCCCTAATGGCTCCCTAGTGGCCTTCCCACTGCAGTCAGGACAGCAGTCACTCCCTGTCTTCACTTGTAATCTGAAAACTCATCTCTTATAAGAAATATATTACATCCCCATTCCCATATGTTCCTCCTTTACTTTCACTAATAAGATTTTGTCTCAAATAAAATCTTTCTACCCTCCTCACCTTTTATTTACTTCCCTTGCATTCTAGAGTCATATTAGTATTGATATGTGTTTTGTCAGGGCACTGTGGCTGTAACCTCTGCACTCCTTACTATTGTTTGGTTTTTGGTGATTTGGTGAGTGAATTTAAATTCACTCTACTGTTACACTTAGTGTAAGTCACTATGGATAAGAGTATCACTTAAATGCCTAAATTGTTTGTTTGTGCATTGACTCACCTTCAAAACTTCATAGCACAGTAAGGTCCCATTCTAGTCTTGCTCAGACTGAGCCTGGATGACTGAGATTAACATACTGAGCCTGGAAGTAGCAGGTAGTCTGCTTTAGTGGAAAATGGTTATGAGGGATTGAGGGATTAAAGCTTGCGGGCTTGAACATAATTAATGCCTCTGGGTTCAGTCAGGGTTTGTAAAATTAAGGATATTTTGCAAAAATTCATTAGGTTTTAGTAGGCTTTCAATTTAAAATTTTTAAAAGCTTATCTCCAAACATTTTCTCATACACCTATTTGTTTGTCTTAAAAAATATAGAAATACTCTCTATCCAAGTATAAATGTAACAATCTATTTCTTCAGGTGTCCTGCTCAAGTAGTGAAACCTTAACATGTAATGCCAGGAGTCTCCACAAGAGGGCTCTATGCACCCAGGGCGTCCTATGAACAATCTCTCTCAATCCTGCTGAGAAAACTGACACAAACACTGCTAATACAGTAAATAGAGTTAATCACTGCAGGTAATTGTGAAGCATATATTTCTAGAGCTCTGCATTGTACAGTAAATGCCAAGATCATTGTGTCTGCAGGTGGGAATATCAGCTGTAACCTGTTGTCTCCTGCTCATGCTCGAGCCATGCTCCGTGCTAATTAGCAAAGAGCCAGCCCTCCTGTTTGGCCTAAATTAATTAATCAGTCCTCATTATGCACACTGCTCCTCTGTAATTGCTAGCTCAGGCACAGGCACAGTGATGAATGATAATACTGAAAACATACTCATTAATGTAGAAAAGTGTGTGCCCACCCTTATAATGAGACAGCTCTCACCCACAAGAGCCTGTGTCACTTCAACACACACACACACACACACACACACACACAGTAAAGTTACAGAGTGGAGTGTAATGGTAGGGTCTGCACTGATCAGACAGGCTGTGGGTTTCTGCTGCCACGAAGGCCATGCATGACCAACCTTGAGATAACTAGTGCTGCGGCCAAAGCACCATTAATTTACAACGAGTGGCATTGCGTCGCTTGAATTAATACAAATTTATGGCTTGTATAATTTAGAAGATATCTCTGAATGAAAATCCTCTTGCTTCAAATGATTCTCCTTTTTTTTCCTGCATGAACAAAACATTCTCTCTGATCTTTTTTACACTCAGGTGTATTGGTTGGTTTTCAACATCAGACATTAACCATTGAGTCTTAGGGTGGGTTACACCAACAAGGATTAACGTTTAAACTGGATTAAATCAAATCAAATCAAATGTATTTGTATAGCCCATTATGAAAACAATAAATGACAGCAACCTTGGACCCTTCCAGAGGACAAGGAAAACTTCCATAAAACCTTGGAAGAAACCTTGGGAGGGGCTACTCAGAGAGTTCTGTTGCATCAAACTTTAAACCTAGTTTATAACTAATCAAGATTCAATTTAAACCTTCTTTTAAATCTAAGTTAAATTTTCACTTGAAACCTAGATTAACTTTAATCCTGTTGCTCTTTGATCAGTGGTTAACTTTAAACTGTCAAAATGTCAGCATTTTTAGGTGGATGGAGGAAAATGAGAGAGTTCCTCAAAAAAAGAGAAGAAAGAGACTCAACCCAGTAGAGCTGCTTGATAATACATTGGTTTTCATATTCTTCCACCAGGATTTGAGTTAAGATTGTCTCTCCTCTCCATCCCTCCCGGTGATCTGTTAAAGGCTTCTGCTTTTTTTCTGGTACTGTAACTAATCACTATAATCTTTAAATTTCAGTTTAAATAATGAATCTTACATTTACAAACTATATAAATTTAAATCTAAGTTTACTCATTTTAATACGTAGTTTTACTTAACTCTGGTTGTAACTAATATTAGATTAAATTAAACCATGTTGGTGCAACTCAACAGCCTTAATCTCAAACCGAGGTACATGGAGGCATGAGGACCACTAGGGCCAGTTTGGGATCAAGGTAGTCTGTGTCACTGGTTCATATCTGAGCACCTTTATGTGTGACAGATAAAGTATGGGGCATTAGGTGCATTGTAGACAGCAGAGCCTAATAAGACTGACCCCCCCACCTCACCCTTAGCCCACTCTCTGCCTCATAGCAGAGGCTACTGAGCTCTGAGGAATCCCTGGGACTAACAGAAAAAACGTGACGATTTTGATTAGGAAATAAATGTCTGTAAATGTCTAAATGCATAACTGACCATCTAAAAGCTTTCAATATTCTCTCTCTGTTTCAGATTTGTCAGTGGCTCCAGGGTTTCTACAACCCCAACCGATATTCCCACTGGTTTAATTTTAACCACTCTTTTTGCAGTTGCTTCAGGCAAAAACACAAAAATCGGTGTCTTGGATTTTTGTAAAATTGCATATTGAGGGAATCACTACATTAAATGGATATATAAGCTAAACAAACAAAGATACAGATTCTCATGTGCACACATGGCGATAAGAGTTTTGTTTTGTTTTAGAGGAAAATGCAACGTAACATGAAGGCAACCGGCCCAGTGATCATTTCCAGATAGATTAAGGACAATAAGTAGTATAGAGTGATCCGATGAGAAAGCAGAAGAAGAAAAGCAAGAAGCAATCGTGGAACATCTGTGGTCCGTTGGAGTTTAGTGTAGGAGTTTGTGTGTGTGTGTGTGTGTGTGTGTGTGTGTGTGTGTGTGACCATTCATGTGTGGACAGGGTGAAAGAGGGAGAAAGAGATTGCCCCTGTATTTATTTGTGGATGTGTGTATTTTCACTTCTGTGTATGTCTGTGTTGAATCACTGTTGAGAAGGCTGGATAAGTGGCTGGGAGTAGTTCACTGCCAGAGCATATTCATTTCAAAGCCAACTCTGAGACACACACCAGGGAAGGGGGAGCATAGAGGCTTACTGGCTAATCTGGTCAGAGAGCGAACTGGAAGCAACACAGAATTCTTAATGTAGTGGATGAAAAAAAATCTAATTAGTGATTGCAACCACAGAAACACTTCCCCCTGTGCATGTAGTGGCGTGTCTGAGTGAGAGAGAAAGAACCAGAAAGAGACAAAGAGTGTGCATGTTTGTGTCTCTCTCTATGTGCAGGAGGGACAGTGTTAAGCATCTGGAGGTAAAGCTGACCTCCATCCTGACCTCCCTGTCTAGCCTCACACCTGAGTGCAGTCTCTTACACTTGGATGTCTAGCATGATCCTCTTGTCCTCTTCCACGTGGATGCCCCAGATGCAGTCCTGCCCCTTGTCATAGGCCTCAGGCCAATTAGGAGACAGCACCACACCGGCGGAGTCTGTGATCTCTCCACTGCACACAGCTGTAACACACAGGCGCACCAGGTTGATACTCAGAAACAAATATATGCACTGTAACTGATTTCAAAAGACAGTAGATTTTGGAATCCATCCAATTTGCAAAGTCTAACATAGTAACGTCAATAATCCTGCAAAGTAAATAAATGCAAAAGCGTGCACATACACAGTTAACATAAGGACATACACAGATAATAAATATGACCTATACTTGGAATACAGTATGGATTCATAGGCTGTAACCAAGTTCAGTCGTAGCTCTTAATAAAACAACGGAAATCAACTTTCCAGGATCCTTTATATAAACCTTGTAAAATGTCATACTACGTTACCATGACTCAGAGGAGCAGAAATTACATGTTGTCATATCTAGTTTTACTGGAACGTTTTTCAACTTGGCTGTGTGGTGGAAGCACCATGCACAGGCGACAAAGAATAGGAGTAATGCCAGTGTGCAGTGTGTGGGAAGACCAAAGATGGAGAGGCAGAAAAATTGAGAGAGAGAGAAAGAGAAAGGAAAAGAGAGGACAGGGCGAAGGGGTAGAGGGCTATATAGTATGGTGCATAGTCTTTGCAGTGGGCAATGTTCCTTCGAGGCCATCTATTTTATGCCTCTAATCTGCAGCACTACTGAAATCTGCCCTGCAAGCACACAGACGAAAGTACGTCATTATTATAATTCTAAGTGGAAAGTTATCAAGGATCAGAGGAAAGCAGCTTATAGGAGGATACATTTAGCTGCCAGTGGTCTATGTTATTTGAATAAAACAAAGTTTCACTGACTCTGACAATGATCAAGCAGACAATGAAAGTCTTGGGTCCTCCTAATCAGGCATATCTGGTTGTATGTTCTTCTCTAGTGCAAATACATTTTTGAAAAGACTTTAGGTCCCAGAATTACTCAAGCAGATGAAATCTGTTGACTCACCCCTGCAGGCTGGCTCAGTTTCATTCCACTGTGGGTTTTGCACATCCACACACTCAATCACGACAGAGCCTTGCTCCAGTGTGTACCCTGGGTCACAGGAGAATTCAACCACTGCACCCACACTGTAGGCGGAGTCACTGCTGCTGAAGTTGCCATACTTCACAAAGGGCTCATAGCACATCCCTTTTGCAAAAGCTTGGCACACAAAAAAGCATGACATGAAACGTAAGTGACTGATACATAACTATATATTATCACAATTACTCTATGTGATTATGAAGACACACACAAATATATTACACAATCTGAAACTGCAGGAATATACCTTCATATCTGATGGCTGCACCAGTGGAGGTGACTGTCCCATCTGTAGTGAACTCTACAAACAGGTGACGTCCAGTACTGAGCACACCCTCATTAGGCAAGTACTCCACCTCATATGAGTCATACACAGGAGGAGAGTCTATGTTGTTCCCATTCTTAATCAGCAGCCTGAAATACACAGATAGAAGACAGATTAAATACTAGAAGACTAAGAGAGTCCTGGGAACTAAGAGAATATAAAAATGGAGTTACAGGCCATCTGAGAGTTGCTCGCTATTCTATCGGTGGCTGGGGTAACCTTGTGTCATTCTCAGCCACTAGCAAGGTAACTGGTGAGGCGATGACTTTGTGGTCACTTGTGACCATAGCCGTAAGGATTAGTAGTTACGGAAAGCCCTGGAAGCCCCTTAATTTGTGTGATAAAATACTGTTTTAAATTATGAAAAGATGCCCTTTCAGTTTCATTTGTCAATCCCTAAAGGTTTTGCCCATTTTGTTATTCTGTGAAATTGAGTTAAAGTCTGGTGTCATCTATCAACTGTTGGCTTTGCCTATTCTGGTGTGAATGGAATCTAATTAGCAAAAAAGTGATGTCTCGTTTCCACTATATAGACCCACTACACACACACACGTATACACACACACACACACACACACACACGCACACACACACACGTATACACACAGGCAAATATCCCCACTCCCATACACTCTTACTCTCATCGTCTGCTTGATTTTAGCAGTGTGCATACTCCACCTGTCATCGTCCTCTGCCAAAGCCACCTTCTCAAAGTGAATGTGAAGCTGATGGCCCTCTGGGGCCTCCAGGACCCAATGGCACGTCAGATTGTTGCTGTAGTTTCCAGGGAAACCGGGAGTAACAATACGGCCATAGGTTGCATTTTTTATCATGCCTCCGCAGGATGCTAGATGAGCGGAGAGAGAAAGAGAGAGTGATGAGAGGGAGAAGACAGAGAAACGAGTTGAGGGGTGGGATTGAATGAGAAAAGTAATGACACTGATTATGCTAGCAGTTTTGGAGAGAAGTCTCTGTCCCTGTCTGAGCATAGATTGCATCAATATCCAATGGACTGGAGCTGTGCTACAGCAGGTGGATCACCTGGGTCTAAGTGTGTGTGACTGCATGTGATGGACTTGTAAGGAGAATAGCAAAGCAGCAGCAGTAACACTATCAGTGCAGAGCAGCTGCAGGCAGGCAGGGAGAAAGGCTGGGACTGGCAGATGAGCCTTTACCAGCAGGAGAAGGACGGTCATGCAGCCCAGTTCTAATTAAGGCAGCCAGGTCCACTGGCCTTGCATTGCCCTGTCTCCAAAGAATAGCTCCCTGTGCTGCTAATCACATGCAGACACATTCATTTGGCCTTGGAGTGTAACTAATCAATTCAGAGGAGGAGACGACAGAGTGAAAGCCTATACAAAGCTAAAGACCACCTGTATGTTTGAAGGGAAGCTGAAGGGAAAATGCTGACGATATACCGCTATACCTTAAGTATTGCACATCATTTGCTATTAAAAACATTTTCTGGCCATTTTTCAATAATAATTCAGTATCCTGAAGTTATTTCACAAAGATTCCTGGAATAACGGTATTTAATTTAACCTGATCCAAAGGAGTACAAAAAATAAATGAACCTCAAACAAACAGGTACTTTATACTGCAGAGAACATTCAGTAAATCCCAATTAACCTTCAGGTAAGGGGAGACCAATGAGAGAGCACCAATTTATGCTATGTACGATTCATTTCTGAGCTACTTTGTTGTTGTTGTCGTGGTTCAATAGTGCTCTCCGTGCTCTCTGAAGGGGCCACTTCATTACTACAAATTGAGAGTATGCAGCTACCATTGTTGATTAGCTAACATGTTTGTCAGGGAGCAGGTTTGTCTGGGAACCCACACTTCTTACCCACACATCTCGGCTCCTTCCCACTCCAGTAAGGTGTGGTAGCGTTGCGGCAGGTAAGCATTTTGGGGCCTTGCAACCTGTAGCCAGTGAAACAGCGGAAGTAGGCTTCTCCGTCAGCATGCAGGTGAGTCACTGACACTTCTCCACCAGCAGGCTCTTTGGGGAAAGCACAGCTCAGCACAAAGGCTGGTGAGAAGGAAAAGGATAAAGGAAGGAAGGAAGGAAGGAAGGAAGGAAGGAAAATTATTAGTTTAATTAACAAAATGATTTTTCCATTTAAATATAATTCCAATTTTTTCATACGATTTTCAAGGCAGCTCTAGCCAAAAAATCCCTTGAAACTGGAATGCAATACTTTAATTATTGACATATGAAAACTTTTATTTCAACTTTGGGGGAGGACACACTCTGGATCAAACCCTGGGCAGAAAATCACACTGACATAATATGGGCATGGTATCAGCCTAAATGCAACTCCATTTTCCCTCACTTCATCAGCAAGATTGAAATGAAAGATATACATTTACATGAGAAAAGAATGCAGGTATGAGAGTGAGGAGAATTAATGGTCAATGTTAAATACAGTAAGGCATTGCTAAAGAACCCCTGATCTGAGGGGCAAACATTAGTCATATGAAACATGGCAGTCTAATTTGTTGTTGAAATGCCATTAAAGACATTAAAATACATTCCACTAGGAGAAGGGCTCCATTTTCTAAAATGGGGAAGGAGTGTTTGTTCTTGTGATGAAAATGTGCTTCGTTACAATTCAAGTAAAAATACTGTATACGTTTGAGGCACAAATAATTGTGGGGGATACTGGTCATCAACTACAACCTGAGCAAAATGGCACATTATTTATTATTTATGCAAAACAATCAAATGGTATGAGGTTTGCAATGATTTAACAATGTTTTAACCCTCTCTCTCTCTCTCTCTCTCTCACACACACACACACACACACACACAATGTGGTATAACTGAATCAAGCATATTTTATAACCAACCTCCCACTTTGTGTACAAACACTCAACTCCAGCTCTTTTAATTAATTGCAATTCAAAAGTACATCTGCAAATGCAGAGAGAGACATACTACAGTAATTAATATCTCTGTGTGGTTCAGTGTAGAACTTAGTCTTCGCAGCTACTGCAAAGACTTTGACAAATGGAAATGTTGCTGATCAGTTGAACATCATAGTGGGCTTGTAATGTGATAGTTGGAAGAGGAATATCCTCTGTTGCGCTTTTCAAAGGGCTGTGATTCCAGCACAGTAAGATCAATGTTCTTGGACTTGCTTTGCATTGTTGTCCTGTCTCTGTTTTTAGACAAACGGTGTTAGATGGGATGGAGTTCTCTTGGATGATGGATTGAGCTAACCAAGTCTGTAATGGAAGCTATTAAACAACCTTCTTCCCCTGTCTAATAACCACACTGTTCTACCTCATTAGTGTAGGCACTTTGAGGATCAGACTAAAAGTTTTAAACTACTGAGAATGTGTGAACAATAGAACAACTAACATAATTGGACCCGCGGTAGCTTAGGTTAAAACGATGCAAAAACATTGTTATTGCAGAGACATTATAGGAGCCTTGTAACTGCTGCAGCTTCTTCACTCAAAATGTCTGAGTTGCTTTATTATTTTTTGGCTTAATGTACTGTATGCAAACCCTAAATCACTAGGGGCTGGCAGATGGAGAAAATGAAGAGAGGGGCACATTAGAGGACCTCCAACTGCACTACTTACATACACACAAAAACTGCAATCTTAAAGCAATTATGATAATACTGTGAGTAAAACAGGGGTCATGTAAACACCTTTATCTACTTTGATTAAGGTTGTTTGAGGTACAAATTCAGCAGTTCAAGACGTGGACTATTGCAATATTAGTTTAATTATGAAAGGCTTGTTGTTGACGTTCATTATCAGAGTCAGCCTTCCCGTCGTTTTCTTGAATTGTTCATTTCTAAAGCTATTGTCTTTGCTTACATCCAACAAAGAAACTCTCACCAGAGCACCAGAACCCCATCAGTAAGCATTGAAATATGCACTTGTACTGGTATGTATGAACTTGGCAGAAATGGCAGAACCTCCTATTCGCATTTTCACAATATAAACACTGTGACAATTTACCTGACCTTATCTGAATTGTCCTGATGAGTTAAACCCCATGCGTCTGATACTCCAAGCAAAAAGAAAATTAAAAGAAATGTCAACAACTATTTGCAAAAACGTTTTTGACACAGGTCTGACGTGTCCAACAACCACACAACTGTTTGAGTTTGCAGCTGGCAGAGCAGCGGGCGCATGGAAGGTTGAGGTCAGACAGGTAGGAGGGTCCATACACATGAATGGCTTAGTAAATCTGAAATATGATTTTGAAGTCTTTGCATGTACAGATGCTGAGCACATGGAGGTTAAACAGTACAGGAGGTGTGTGTCTGAAAACGGACAGCACAGTAGCCTACAAAACAAAGCCATTTAATCTTTTGGCAGATGCCTCAAGAACCAGAGCACTGTAATGTCCAAGTAGCATGAGTGAAAAGAATATAGGCATTCAGCAGCAGGTTGGATTAGAAGTGCTTTCATTCTAGCAATGGTTTGTAGATGAAACATACCACTTCAGTGATGTTTTCAGTATGGGTCTTGAAGGTAAATTGTGTGTTAAAAAATGTCATTCTATCAATCTTTGAACACGAACTCAAGGCAATACAGCCATTAAATGCACAATACCCCTGAAGGCTTGCAAAACTGTCTCCATCTAGTATGTTTTAATCTACTGATTTAGGTTATTCTTTTACACAAGCCACTGGTTTCCACCATAATGAAACAGGCATTTTCTCTTGCCGTAAATCAGTGAGCCACAGGGACCAGGTACAGCCGCCCCAGGGTCATCCATTCAATTCATAGTTTATCACTAGCTCCAATGAACCTAGTTATTGCCATTATCATAGCAGTATTTACATCCCTATTGAGCATGCAGCAGGGGAGCCAGAGGCAAAAAATGTCGAGCCAATTCCTGAAGTATTAAATTACGTGCTGCCTCCATTCCGTTAGATGTGGTACTGGGCCATAAAGTCTGATTGTTTTGCTATTACAAATAATGGATCCACAGCGCAGGCAGCCAGGAAGATTAGCTGATGGTAGGGCCGCAGGCAACAGATGTAGAGCTTATGTCTTTAGTTATTGTTCCCCTGTAGAGGAGAGGGAACAGTCACTGGTGTTACTCGGGTAAACTTTGGTCTTCACTACCTTATGGACGGGCATTTCAGGTGAAATTTATGCTTTTGCAGAAACACTGGTCTCAGGGTTCTCAAAATCTCAACAATAGTCTACAATACACAAAAGTCTACAATAGTTAAACTGCCTACTATTAGTGCTGAGGACGATACAATGCAATTTACAAAAAGTGCAATGCTGCCAATGTTTGAAATATACAGAGAATGATGCAAACAATACATCATTCATGGTTATTTTTATTATGTATCTTTCTGATATCATTTAGGAGACAAATTATTGCCAAAATAAAATACAATTACAGGTAAAAACAAGGTGACATAGTTGTTCCTGATTGGCTCAGAAGAGGACTGTTTCATTTGCAATTAACACAGATTCTTCAAATGATACGAATAAGAAACATAAGGCTAAGGATTAGACAGTATAGTTTTCAAGTTAGCAAGTTGTTCTGTATACTTATACTTTGAAAAACTAAAATCCAAACAATAAACTAATTTCAAATGAAGTAAAAAATAATTTTAATTAATTTGTCATCTTACATTTTCACAATACTCCTTTGTAGCTTTTACTGCTGATGATTAGCTTTGTTCTTCTGTACCTGTGCAATAACAATTTATTTTTTAATGCCTGCTTTTGAATATATTTCTGTTTACTTTTCTTTTTGCCTTTTCCATTTTATGTATTATAAAGTGCATTGTGTCTTTGTTTACATTACATGAATCCATAACTTGACCCAATAATGGATTAAGATTTGTTCAGCCCTCCAATGAAAGAAAATGAATCTTTCCCAGAAACAACATTCACTGTGATGCTCCTGTTATTAATGTGTCCTATACTGTTGCTTTCTGCATTTTTCATTTGGCTGATTACTTCTAAGTCAAATGGAGAACACTCATCAACCAATACTGGACAAATGTTGTTGATTAGGGTATCATGGATAAGCTGAGGAAGCCACATTGTAAATGAACAATTGTTTTTGGACAAACAAATTAAATCCATATCATGTCACAGAGAGCTTTTAACTGCCACATCACCTTATTATTACATTTATAAATACGTTGTTGTCATGATATGTGAAGTATAATGATTTTGGGAATATAGACCAGAAATCAATGGTGCTGCTAATAGCAAAGATGTTCTAGGCATTATTGATTTGCAGTAACTAATCAGCTGTAAGATGGCAGGAAGACTTCCAGCACTGGCAGTGACCCACTTCATGCTACAAGTCCCGGGGAGAGCAGCATTGATGAGATGCCATCTGTAGTTCAAAGTTATTTCTCTTTAATAGCATTTATTGAGTAAATGACCATTAAAATTGAGTTTTTAACCCAACCGCATAAATATCAATAGGACATATCACGGCAGAACTATGGTGTGGCTCCCTACAAAGGAACCTCTTCCCCAGAAACACTATTGATCTTTCTTTAAAAGGCAATGATTTGGTGCGGAGCCAGGACATGGGGATTGGATACACTATACAATCACAGTCTTTCAGTTATCCAGCGACCCCCGCCCCCATGACTTTAAAATCAGTGAATTCAAAACAGCTGATTGCATGGCCAGTGATGGACAGACATAAGCATGGAAATTTGTCTCCTTGTAAAGACTTCCTGCTGTCCATATGTCAAGGCTAAAATTACTTAACTTATGGCAGATATTTTCTGCCATCCACACATCTGCACATGATTCAATAGATTTTGTGAGCTGAATTCTATCTGCATATTTCATTACTTCCCTTCCTCACGTAGTTTGGTGCGTTTCCAACCTCCTCTCTACCTGGAGGGATGTAAGTAACACTTGAAACACAACAGTGTGCTAATTTCTTATACCGGAATTTCAGTAATTTCAAACAAAACGTCTCTTGGCAATAACAATTTCTAACAGAAAGGAAACTGTGCCTTGGGGTCAGCCATGAAAATGTGCATGTGGCATATTAAATTGAATTGCATCATTATTATGCTCATGCATGCAGTTGATGTCGATGTTTTAATTTGACACCATATTCCTCGACCCCTCTGTTAAAGGGTCACAAAATACAGCTACTAGTGCTGTTTGTGTGTGTATGTGTGTGTGTGTGTGTGTGTGTGTGTGTGTGTGTGTGTGTGTGTGTGTGTGTGTGTGTGTGTGTGTGTGTGTGTGTGGGTGTGTGTGAGAGAGAGAGAGAGAGAGAGAGAGAGAGAGAGATGGTGTGGGAGCAATTAAAATAAGTGAAAGGAAGACTTTTTTTAAAAAGTTTGATCATTAAAGTAAAGTGTAAAAGTTAGAAAAACTATTTGAAGCCCGAATCTGTTGTTG
>CABFOQ010046128.1:0-36726 GCA_900660455.1 Gephyroberyx darwinii | reverse complement strand
GTGTGTGTGTGTGTGTGGGTGTGTGTGTGTGTGTGTGTGTGTGTGTGTTGTGTGTGTGTGTGTGTGTGTGTGTGTGTGTGTGTGTGTGTGTGTGTGTGTGTGTGTGTGTGTGTGTGTGATGTACTCACCTTCCACCCCTACTCTACACATACAAACATTGAAACAGACATGTAATCATGTCCCAGTGTCAAGAGTGCTGCTAATGTTATAGAGGCATCCATCAGTCTGCCATCGCAGGCAGAGCCAACGCTGTAGCAGATATTAATTACCCTGAGCTGAGGACCGTCGCTCCACAGATCTGTCTCCCTCTTCACGCTTGTCCAATCACATTTCTCACAGCCCATTATGAAAGACAAGGTGATACTGAGCTTACCAAGGAGATGAACACAAATTGAAATATCTCCAGCAATCTTAATACTAATAGGCCTTGAAAAATATGAAGGTATAGGTAAAAGTTGCCGTCATGGTTGTGGAGTATAGCGCTCAGAAATTGAAAGAAAAAAACAATCGGATTAACCTAAATGTCTTTGGCAGATACATCAATCATCAATTGGTGATAACCAGAATGAAAAAAGTAAATAGCATTGCATTAGCGTTGCATTACTATATAGTGGTTAGAATAACATAAAAAGTATTTTGTTGTAAATATCAACAATGCATGTTGACTCATCACTGTACCCAAATTGGTTGTTTTTGTGACAACTAATTGCACATAGAGCCATCGTACTGCTGACATCGCAAGTTTCAAAGCCACTATTGTTGGCAACGATTACAATTTATAGTCTCTCTATGAAAGCATTTTACAGGGTCATAACAACTGATATCAATTACAGTAAAGCAGAATAGCATAAAATCTGACACAATACCTTTCAGCAGTGAATCATTTCAACATGCCGTTTGCTTCGGATGATGCCATGTTAGATGTTTGATTTTCAAGAGGTGCTGATCGGTGTGTTACCTCATGCAAGATGCTTTAAATACACGATGGTAAAACTTGCAAAACACTGCATTCGAATCGGAGAAATCAGGAATCGGAAATTCCCAAGTGGTAGGTCGTAATTACAACTTCCTGTGCCTGTTTCTTCCAGTGGTCCAGCTCAGAAAAAACAGGGAAGAAACATGGATTCCACAAGATTTTCTTTGCCCATGTCAGTGACTTCATTTTTAAAATGTATATGCGTAACAATTTACCACAGGTACTTTGAGTTAATATCATGCAATGCTGAAAATTAAACTTAAGCGTATTTTGAGGATTATGAACATATCAAAAGTAGCCTAATGCAGTGCGTTTACAATGGGTTGCTGCCATGTTGACGAGATGTCAGATAACTGCATCTTTTGCATCATTTGTTTTGCTTCATATTGATTGACTTTTCCTAATTTAATGGGGACAACTGGGTAAACATAAAATTAACATCATATGTTTTCAATGTCCTGTGCACATTTGGTACGCATCAGTGTTCTTTGGGGTCAATTTGACCCCAGGCTGTTTTTGCTGTATAAAACATTCAAAAAATCTAACATTTTACACACATTTGTTTTGGCTGAGGTCACTATCACATGCAATTTTATGATCTTCAAAAAACTTCCCTATGCTTTAGGGCCCTAACCTAACATAACCATACCTGTAGTAGTGCGAGAACTCCTGAAAGTTCACACGAGGAGGAGGGGCAAACATAAAAAAGGCTTGTGCAGCAGCCTTCTAAACAATTTCTCTTGGTGCTCTGTGTCCTCTCTCTTTACGCTCTCTCTCAATTGAAAATTACCTCTAAGCAAACGTTTTTTGTCAATGAGGTTTTGTCACAGCTCTTTGACAGTGCAAGTGACATAGAGGAGAATGTGTCTGAGACTGAGGATAATGTTGACGAGACCCTGATTATGAGGCATTCTCCTCTGACGAGAATGAGACCCTTGGGGTTGACCCTCCTGTTGTCTCTCAACCACCAGCAGATTATGTTCTCAAAAATGGATAATGGAAAGTTATTATGGTCCCTCTCCCCACTTGAACAACAGGGTAGACTGCTAGGATGGTACTAGACATGGCCAAAGGACTGAATGGTCATAACATTACATGTGATCATTTTTTTCCACATTGTACGCCTTGGGTGAGGAACTGCTGAAAAGGAAGCTTACCATGTTAGGAACAGTAAGAAAAAACAAGCCGGAGCTTCCCTCTGAGCTTCTTGCGATGAAGAACAGGAAGGTAACATCTTCAATGTTTGCCTTCACTGACAGAGCCACTGTCGTCTCCTATTGCCCCAAGAAAGGGAAAAATGTCTTGCTGATGAGCACCATGCACAAAGATTCCTGTCCTGAGTACCAGAGAACACAGAAAACCACAAATGGTCTTGACTACAACGAGACAAAGGGAGGGGTTGACAACCTGGACAAGGTCACATCTACATACAGCTGCCGACGCATGACTGCCCATTGGCCCCTAGTCATTTTCTTCAACATCATTGATGTGAGCGCCTACAATGCCTTTGTAATATGGAGCGAAATAAACAAGAACTGGAACAGCGGAAAAGTCGAAGGAGGATTTTCCTGGAGCGGCTGGGTTACGCGCTGGTGAAACCTCATATCGAGAGAAGATGGTGCCTTCCAAGAGCATCAACAGCTGCTGCAGCTGTTGTGAAGGACATCCAAACGGAGACACACGCCTCAACTCCAGTGGTTCAAACAGCACGCAGGAAACATGGCAGGTGCCAGGTCAGTCCCAACAGAAATGACTCCAGCTGAAGACCAGCAACACGTGGGTGAACTGCAAGAAATATGTCTGCAAGGAGCACGCACACACTCTCTGCACATCATGTGCACAGGAGTGTAAACAAAGGCTGGACTGTACCTTGTGGTGGCCTGTAGGAAAAATGATATGCTGTTCATATTCTGTGAAACTCATTTTGGTGACTACATAACTATGTTTTTACTATCTCACATACATATTCGGATACATGTTTGAAACTGTGTTTGTTTTTCCCAGGGTCAAATTGACCCCGAACATAATACCTGTTACTATCCTTGATAACAGAAATTGTTTTACTCAGAAACAAAAATCTGTACTCAGAAACAATATAAAGCCATCAAAACACCAAAAAGATCTTTCTTTCTAAATTTTTGGTCAATCAGTGAGATCTTATGATGACTTTATTTTTTCTGAAGGTTTAAATTGCTGGGGTCAAATTGACCTCAAGGATAAAAGATGTTAGTAAATTTGAGGATAACAGGAAGGCTAAGTATATATGTCATGAATGTGAAATGTAATTGGTTGAAGAAAAACTTGACGTATCCACATACTGCTGAACACCAAGATAGATAGATAGATAGATAGATAGATAGATAGATAGATAGAAAAGTGTCCTCTATGTGCTGCATGCTGTTTGTTTACAAGAAACTCAATAAAGACTGCAAGGTTCTGTCTTTTGTCTGCTTCACTGTTTGATGGCCATCTACCTCTCTCTCTAATATACTTTGTTTGCTTTTTCTATCCTGTGATGGCTGCTATTTCCCTAATTCTGTGAATACTGAGAGAGATGCATCTTTTATCTTGGCCTCTTCGGTAAACAACATTCAAACCAGAAACTTCAGTCAAATTCAGCTCAAGCCATGCATACGTATTAACATTGAAGTCTAAAGGTGTGTGGGAGAGAGCTGCGAGGGAATAATAAATCCCCCTATCACCCACTGCTTCATTATAGGCTGCTACTCCACAGGTGTGTCTTTTCACAACACAAAAGAATCAAAGAAACCCCATGCACAGGGTATGTGAAGGTTACACTTTTAAATTCCCTCCTACATTCAACAGTATGAGTTTAGATGGTAAATCACACAAAGTGAAAAATTATGCTGGATATTATGTTTTATTTTCTCCTCTACTTACTGAACCTTGCAGTTGAAGTACAAAGAGAAGAGCTGGAAGAGAATAGTAGACCCACTATTAGAGCCCTGGTAACATATTTCAAGTATCTCTCCCCCAGGACCCCAGCTGGACCCGTCTTTCCACATCCATGCATCCCTTTGTATGATCTGCACTGACCCCTTGCTGTCATCATTCAGCATGACCACACACCAATAGGCAGACATCCAACAGTGACGGTCTGATTTATCTAACATCTGTGGCACTGTTTTGATGGGACGATCGTTTTAGAGCTGATGAAAGTGCCATTAACAGTTTGTGTTGGAATGTTTTTGTTTTGTCCACCAGCTTCCACCATCAACTCAAGCTGATGGAGCATGTAATTGGTGGCCACTTTGTGAGTGTGATTGCTAAGATAAACAGCCATTGTTGTGGGAATGGAAGATCGATGTCATGGACTAAATGAGTGTGAGAGAGAGAGAGACAGAGAGAGAGAGAGAGAGAGAGAGAGAGAGAGAGGAGAATTTACAGGCCGTCATATTCACCAAGAACATAACAACCAATTTTTACTGATAGAGGATTTGTGCTTATATATGCTTGTTGTTTGATCACATTTGGCAGCACGGGGATGTGTTATGCATATGTGTTTCGATAGAGTAGTCATTATGTCCAGTATAATCTTTTGTCATCTTTTTTTTATGTAATCAAATATTGCAGTGGCAGTGGGCAAACCAATATTCTTATACTGTATTGTGCATGGCCAATGACTTTTTATGCCCCCAAACCTAGTAGTTGTATATGTAAATTCCATAAATAATAATAATAATAATAATAATTTGTGTCAACATTTCCGTAATAATGGACTGGAGACAATGACTGCTTCTCTAAAACCTCTGGCATCCCTGGTCTATCCAAATAAAAAAAAGCAAGCTGTCATTTGTCTACGTGCCATGCTACAGAGCTTCTGCCTGGCTTGCTAACTCATGACTGAGTCCACAACTGACGCAACACAAAGTACATGACAGCTCGCTATTGAGAACACATCAGGAGTTTTAGAGATGCTCCTCCACACAAACAATTTTCTATTTGGGGCGCGACAGTAATAGAAAGTGGAAACTTTTGTCTCGCTTCCATTTTGGGAACAGAATGAAAATTTATGCACAGTGTGGGAAGCTATTGCTAGAGACACGCCTATACACATCAAAGGGCATTCGCTCACTTCTTTCTGATTGGCAGGTACTTAAAACCTAAGCTCAAAATTGGTCAACAGTCAGCTTGGAGCATTGTGTGTAAATGTGAGAGCTTTGCCTTTATTTGATGGAAATGGAAGATTATGGAGAGCATTATTCCGGAGAGAGTCTGTCATTGTCCACTAGTTATATAAAAGTATTTGGCTTCACGCTGTGTTGTTTTTATCTCCTTTTTATCTTGTTACATGATTGCTGTGATAGGATGAGGAGCAAAGTGGAAGACCCTCTGCTTTCTGACATTTCTGTAAATAAAGCATGTAATTACATAGCACTTCTCATTCTCCTGGCTAGCATGACGAGTGAATCGCATCTACATCTGATGCAACTAACAGCATAAAAAGGCTGGTTCAAGCTATTTACCAAAATGTCACCCAATGAATTAAATCTCCATCCGTTTTGGGCGAGACTGAGATGAGCAGTTGTTGGGTTGCTGTCTGGTTTGAATGGTGCAAGAGTGAAGTTAGCATGGCACTAGCTCACCTTCATAATGCAGCAGGAGGGATCCAGACTTGGGCTGATGGTCACTGCGAAAACGGATGGAGATCTGGTTGCTCCAGCTGCGTACCACCAGGCCCCTCATCAGGACCGACTCATTGGCAAGAATGTAGGGTTCTCGTCCCCCCGTGTCCTCCAGCGTCACCTGCTCCCCCTCCAACACACTCACGTTCAGCACCTGAGAATACAGAGACCGTGTTATTAGACATAGCCCGTTATTACTCTACCTCACTTTTCTCTGGACACTGCATTATCACCAAATTAAAGCAGGTAATGGTGCAATATATTTTTAGTATCACTTTAAGTAGAAATATCTCTATCCACCCTAACCATTTTCCATGAGTATAAATTCAAGGCTTTTAGGTGAACCGTATGGACTTTTCACTCCAACATTGAACACAAACAAAGCAAATGTCTTCACATAATAGACTTACTGGTTTCAGCTCGCATCAGATGGGATTTTAATTCAACTTGCACTTCAACTTATTCCTTTTTCATGTAAAACCGTAGTCAGCCTGTTAATATTCGCTTTGAAAATGGGTCACTTGTGTGGTTTTACTTGCTTCAACTGTCACTGGTGTTTGGTTTAGCCAATTCATTTTTATCTTGCTCCTACATTGTAGATTGCAAATTTAAGTAACAGTAGTTCCTGGGTCATTCCACTCATGGTTGACTTATCCCCTTTAGTATTCAGGTCCTTTATCAGTAGTTAAAAATGTTGTCTTTCTATACTCCTTGTGCCTGTAAGCCACTCTGACAGCAGCACTTTATGTCTTCAACAGGTTTGAACAGCATCTGCAGCTAAATCTGGTGAAGGGACCTCGGGAGGATTGCATGTAGTTAAATTGTCTGAATAATGGAACACTGACATATTTTAGAGCAACATCTGATTAATTCCCCACTGAACCGTGAATCTGGTATGTTAAACTAACAGCATGTCATGATTGGTATTCTGTATGAAAAAAGTAACATTCACCTTCACTGCTGTTCGTGAGGCAGAGGGGTGCATCATCAAAGCTAATTCCACAGTTTCTGTTTCAAGCCAGCAGTGGAATTCATAGCATGAATTCATAGCATGTTGTTAGAGGTAATGTTGTCTTAGCTAGAGGTCTTATCCCCGGGTGTGCCATGAGGCAGAAAGAGGGTAGCCCTCCGTAGGCTGGTGTCCCAGGGGTAATGTCTGTGTGGGAGCGTTAGTGAGGCAGCCTGGAAAAGTTGAGACAGTGGGAAGGATGAACACATGGCAAAATGACAGCAGCAAAATGAATTTGGTCACGTTGACTTGCTGTCACTCAGTTGAAGGGGAAATGACGATGGGTGCCGTGAGGCTAATGGACACTCTGTGACTGAGCTTAGAGGTGACTTCTTCCAGATATCCATAAGGCCGACCACTTTGATTGATTTGATTTTATCGCACCAGAATTAAAAGTAACGCAACTTTGGGGTCTTTCGGACATGCAACTGAGAACACGGGGAGTCAAAGTCAAATCAGCTTTCATTGTTTGTGTGTGTATGACAAAATGTTATGGACAATCACCATTGTACATATATTTCATGATTAGAAAAATAATGCATATGGTTTAGGTAGTGAGTGCAGGTGCAATAGTGTTATAGTGTGTAATAAAGGAATGTCACATGATCTTAGAGTCACTCTTTCACTCTCTCAAGGGCAATGGCAATGACAAAGCCTTAGGCACAGTTCTTTTTTCATTTCTGCCTTTCTCTCTCTGAGTTAATGTGAAAGGCTGAGTGTTTTGTAAATCAGGTTACATGGGCTAAGCAGTTAAGCATACCGTATTTGTTCAGCTTTAACTTCATAATTCACCTCACAGTTAAGGCATTACATACGTTTTGGTGGCTTCTGCTTGTATGATGGACTTGTGTGCAAAATGTATCCAATCTATCCAAATTCCCAAAAATCATATTGACTTCTGAAATCTTCAGTGAGCAATTTTAGCAGAGTATGATTTGTTATTTTATCGTAACATTTGTAAGCCTACATTGATGTACATAGAATATTCTATTGTTTTATTCAGTCCTCTGTAGCCTTTCCAACTGCAATCCGAGCTTGGTTCTGAATTTATCAGGGATTCAGAGAAGAAAATAATTCTCTGCCTCTCTCTATTTATCACTTCCTTTCTCTCTCCATCTCTCAGTCTTATTCTCTGATATGTTACCTGTGCCTCCACCACTATGTAAAGTTGTTGAATCGACGAGAGATGGCTGATAGTCCACCTTGGTTCGTATATATTCCAGTCAACATTCTCTCCACAGACATCAGACTAATCAAGCTAGATGTCCTTCATGCTAAAATCTTCTTCAATGGAAGTGGCGAAGAGCATCCAGAGCATTGTATGTTGTGGATATGTTTGCTGTTTTGTTGAAGAGAATAGACATATATTTGCAAGATATTTAATAGTGATTAATGTAGTGATAAAGTACAGCTACAAGTAGAAATAGTATGATCATAATTGATAACAATGCCTAACATGTTGAAAATGTACTTTACATCTGTGGCTCTGTCGGCTTAACAAGAAAAACCAACGAAGGCTAGGGAAACATTGATTTTAAGCAGGGGGCAGGGATGATTAGACCAGATTTGGGCAGCATCCTTTGAGCTAACTCAGTGGAAGCCATGCCATAGAAACCTGAAGTATAATTTGAAAAAGTTCCATTTCATCAAAAATAATCCCTTTTATCTGCAGACAGTGCAAATCATTCAAGCAATGCTACAGTACACACAGAATTCAGGACTGCAGAGCCAGGAGAGAGGTGATAGGCCTCGATAAAGAATTGTAATGTATGAAGTTTTTCTCTGGTATTCACAAATGTATAGAAAGCTTGAGGATTCATGCAACCTCCCATCCTAAATGAAAGGTCAAAAAACAAAAAAAATACTGTGAATTTGGTACGGTACTACAGTATGTTGGCAGAGGATCTGCACTAACAGCTCTCCCTATGGATTACCACCACAAGTGATTCATGGTTGAAAGACTGAGGTTTGCCTTATTTATCACTATAAATGGGTAAAAAATCTACCAATACATTATCATTTTATTTTTCCTGATTTATGATCAATACTGAAAACCATAGCATTAATATTTGAACATTGTGTTACAGCTATGAAAAGCATGGTAGATGTCATTTTTCACTTTTATCCTGCTGTGTCTCTGTAGTGATCATTTCACTGATTCTGTAGTAATGCAGCCAGTGGCTCCAGCAATGGCAGCCTTTAAATTAAAAAATAAAACAAGGGGAGAAGAAATCGATAAAGGTGTGTTATGCAAGCATTGCGAGCACTGAAACTCTGGAAGCATTATCAATTTACACCTCACCTGACAAGACACCATTAAATACGATTTTTGCGCCTGTGGTGTGCATAACAAGGCATTTGCTCTTGAATGTTAACAAATAAGCAAACACATTGCTAACATAATCTGATTCTAATCCTTTTTTTACTAACCTGAAGGCAAACATGGCTCAGTTTTCTCAAACAATGTATTGTTTTAAATAACTATGCTCACATTGGATATTGTCCTTCTCAAAGATGAAATATCCTATATTTAAAAATGTATGATTTCAATCAGCAAATATTCTTCTGAATTTTTTTCTGCTAGGCAGCATTTCCTGGGATTTTATTCAGCATTACTAAGGATTAAAACTTCAGACTCCTGAAATGTCCTTGTTAAATCAGTCCTTAATAATTGTAGACTGATTTCATGGCTGTTTCATTTCCACAATTTTGGAGGATGTGGTAACATTCCCAGAGGTGATGGAGGGATACATTTTCAAATTTTCAAAAAATGTCACTCTTGTTTTCATTGGCATATTATGAAAACTGTCCTTGTCAGGATTACTAATGTCATTCTGAAGAATGGAGATAGCAAGTGCTCCATGTTAGTGCTGCTTGACCTAAGCGAAGCATTATTATCATTGTTATTTGTTGTTGTTGTTATCATAGCAAAAACTCCTGCTGAGTGTGTAGTTAATGAGTATTTCTGTGCAGCTACAAAGGCCTTACAGAAACGTATCATGTTGTAATAAGGTCAGAATGTAGAGTGCGTACTCTGTGGTACCACAACAACTTACATTCACATACAAACAGGTAAGACAGAACGTGGGCCTGTCACCAGTGCAATCACTTACTATATCAGGTAGGCTTATGAGGGACAGGTGAGCAGACAGTGGAAATTTGGACTGGTAGATAGTATGGCCCCTAAGGGCCCTATCATCTGTCATCTACCCTGGGACCTGTCAAAGCAGCCAGGAACAGCTGTCCTGCCTCAATTATGAATCATTGGCCGTGTCAGGAGACATCAGACCACCTTATCTCCACCAGCATTGCAGCCAAGACCCAGAGGGAGCACTACTCCTCTCCTCTTTCTCACTGTCTCTCTCCAACACACACATGCAGCACACGCACACACACACACACCATGAGTGCACATAAACACACACTGTATACACAGTGTGCACATGTATGAACACATACATTCATGTTTTTGTGGACTATAATGAGAGCACACTTATTGTAGCTGCTAGCTAGAAGCTCTGCCTCAGCAGACACATCTGTGGGACCAGGGATTTGGCTGACCAAGCACACTCTTGCACCAACCACATTATCAGAGAATGCCATCGCTACAATGTGTTGTTCCATTTCCAGAACTGAGAGGAATTTCCAGTTTCCAGTGTTGAGAGGAAAAAAATCTAGTTTAGTATTTGAATTATGTCCTAAAATTAATGGTTGGATAACGTTGAGTTATCCACATTACAGTATAGAAACATATGGCATATAACCCAATGGCTTATTGTTCTGTCTATAATGTATGTGTTGTTAAATCTATAATGTATAATATATATGAATAAATGTATTTCTATAAATTTGAATTTATTGAATAAAATCTATGAGCAGTGCAAGTAATTTAACACTGTCCTCTGGGTAGGTGCTCTTTCAATTTCATTTATTTTCAGCATTCCAATAAAATACTTCTTGAACCCCATCAAAATGAGCGCTGTGCTTTGCAAAGGGTCATCTCTCTCCTCCAGCCACTGTCTCTTCAATCAAACAACTTTAATGAACAGACCATCCTGCAAGGCCAAAGTACCATTGCCAGACCTTGGACTACACAGAGAATACAAAAAGAGAAAAGAGAAAATCTCTAAAACGATGCTCCCAATGTGCTCTATTTGCAGTATTTTATATACTAATCTTGTGTTTGTTGTGACCATTGTAGCACAGGGAAAAACCTGTATGCGCTGTAGTGTCTGAACTATCACAGTGAAGAGTGAGCAGAGGTGAAGATCAATCTTTTCACATTCAAACACAAAGAAGCTGGCATGGCCTACATCTGAGTCTATCTGACAGCTAGTCCCACATAACATAAACTAAGATAAGATAATCTATATTGTGTGAGCAGGTTACTATAGTAGTAGTAGTACTGTCTGTTAGGATATGGGATTCAGCCCACATACACTATTCTCCAGTGAAAATGCCATCTGGTGACAACAAAGTATTTTTGCTGCTCTTTTAAAGGAATGTGCTTTCAAATAAATAATATGTCAAAAAAATTGACTCTTAGACATGGCAGGAAATCTCCATTCACTCATTTGTTATTTTATCAGCAAGTACATGCGTTTTGAATGAGCTAACCCTCAGGAGGAGCTGGCTCCCACTACCAATTTACTGTTGAAAACATCTGGCTGTGCTCTGCAATGAACATTTACAATGACTCACAGGAGCCATTGGTGATGCAGAAATGAACAGTATACAATCAAAATGATCCAACTATACATGGAAATTAAATGGCCCTGCTGCCGGGGGCAGTAAATCAACAGCCAATGGATTCACCAGCTGCAGTCTTGTCATTAGCATGATAAAACTGGTTGGCACATACAGTGGCATGCAAAGACTTTCGAGTAACAAATGACACTTCCCCCGTGATTCTGGGGAGGTCTGGCAATATACCTACTGCATCGAAGATTTAGCTTTCTAAATGCTATGATTACAATGTGAAAGAGCTTGGTACAGTACATCCAGTTAGTGTTTTTGTGCACCTCCTGATAAAAGCATAAGCACTAAGAGTTATTCTGACACTCTTTATATGAACGGCTATCTAAGTTGAACATTCACCTCTATACAAACAGCCCTTTTCTGTTTGCACAGTTGTCTAAAACAATGGATCTCTACCAACAAATCCCTACCTATTGTCACTAATGGCACATGTAAGCCGCCACATTTTCTGTTCCTGAACTCACCAAATGCCACTGCCAAACACCAACTTTTTTTCTTTTTTTTTTTTACCAAGGAGCAAAGGTTAAAGGACTCTCAGCATATGAAACATGTTTATGAGATCACATTGTTGCCTTCTGATAAATCAACTTCACTCCCCAAGGTGCCTCGTGGGCCTTGACATCTCAGTTTGTTATTTGCAGCAGTGCACAGTTTTGCATAGATTTGAATTCATGCATTGCTGATTTCCTATTTTCTGGCATGCATCTTTACTCTTCGCTCCTCATCATGACGCTGACAGAGTTGGAGAGAGCGTAGTCTTCTGCCAGACAGAGTCTTCTCCCTTTATGACAGCTAGCTGGGTGGAGGAGCAATTAGTGTCACCTGAAAGCATTCCTCTCGGGATGGCTAGGCCCCATGAAAACTCATCTCAGCAAAGCCCCGACACCTTAAAAAGCTCATCAAGATCAAACTGGCCTCCTTTATGTCCTGCCATACTCCCCCAAGGCATAACACGATGAAGGCTTCCTTCTGCCTCATCTCAAGTTGATTAAAGCCAGCAAGCCTGTCCTGACCTCCATTACCCAGCCAGACTCGGATCCCCTGAGTCATTTCTGCTGTGTGTTGTGTCATTTATGTTGCTGGGGACCAGGGTCACAGACTGGCTGAAACACTTGACTTACCTTGTTAAAACACTACATCTAGTCTTTCAGAGGTGGGGAGAAAAGACTAGCACTAGCAGTTTAGATGTCACTCTATATTCTAATAGGGTCTTGCCCTTGCAGATGCCAATGAGTTACATGGGCAAAATCAAGAGGAGTGTCTGGAACTCTTTGTATTAGAAAGGTTTGAAACTCGTTTTGTTGGAAACTTCTACATTGCAATATTTTTTTTGTCCATTCATGTGATTAGTGAATGAGGAGTCGTTCAACACTGACAAAACAAATTTAATTCCCTCTCTCAGTCTGCCAGGGTCAATTCCACATGTATTTTTCTTCTTTTGTTGGAAATATTGGAATTAAAATGAGAGTGCAGGGATCAATAGAGCAATTCTCCCAGCAATTGAAAGATGCTGTGTGTCAACTATTGGTGCTGCTTATTAACATGACTATTGATTGGAGTCAGAGGAGCATGGTTGCAGAGGCAGCATCAAACAACAATTGTTAACCCTGAGGTCAGGGTTAGCAATACTTGGCATTCTTTGTAACGTCTCAATACTTAAAGGACATTTCACTGATAATCCACATCAACAGGATTTTGTCCTTGCCTTTGGTGTAATTGATTATCACATAAGTTTTTTGCTATGGCCTTGCATTCATTAGATATTTGGTTTTGTTTTGTTTTGAATTTCTCTAAAACCATATTCACTCTTCTGAGTATATAAACAACTTAACAACCTGGAAGCTACATATTTTTCCAGTAGCATTCCAAACTGAGACACTGGGCCATGTTTATTTTTCATTTATCTTCATATTTCATGAGCTTTAATTCACAAAAAAAGGTTTTGTATGCTCTGGATCACTTCACTTTGTGGACAGTTTTCATCTCTCTTTATCCAAAGTTAAGTTAAAAAGGACTATTTCAATCTAGAAGTGATCTAGCAATATCCTAAAATAGAGTTATGTTAATTGGTCCCTATGTCGTGACAATCTATTTCTGGATGTTTAGTGGCACCAGCACAGGAACGTGATTGAGAAAGAGAAGAGCTAGACAAAGCCAAAAGCTGATGGAAAAGGGGAAAAAAAGAATAAAAAGAAAATTAAAGCAAAAGCGTGGAAGAATAGAAAGAATTGGGGGAGGGATAGAGAACAGGAAAGAGAAAAAAGGGGCTATACAGTGGTGGAGAATAGAACTAATCACAGTGTGATAATGATCGCAGAATAGCCTGACCTCCAAATCCTTCTCCACCATCTCCTTTGAATGATGCTGCTTTTAACCTGTCTGAAAATGGAAACTCTCCCCCAATCAGGCTTTGTGGCTTTGGCAAAAATTGACCACATACAGGCTCCTCACCCATGAAATGCTTCACAGACTCTCACTCCTTACTATACTGTATACTCTGGCCTCTCTCCTTTTGAAAGGAAACAGCAAGGGCGCAGAATGTGACCTCTGTGAAACAGAGAGGGAATAGCCTGTGTAATGCCCCAGATGGAAAACCCCTTGGGACCCGGGCAGGTAGATCAGTGAGCAGATGAGAAGGACAAATCAGAGCAGGACAGATGGCCTGGAGAGAGCTGATAGCTAGCTAACTCACAGGATTTATTTGATCAAATAAAAAAAAGCTCCAAAACAAATTTTAAGTACTTCATTGCCACAGCCCAGTTCTGGAAAACCTCCATCTGTCCTCTACTAAAACCTGATTGCAAGTACAACTGTGCAGAAGGGGCAGAGACAGATATAGAGGACAGTGATGAGATGTGTGTAAGAGTGTATCACAGATTCACTAGTAGCAGTTTTCATTTAATCTCTGCCTTTATTTACACAGGAGAGCATAGAAGATTCATGATAGATTGTTCATGAGACCCACATGTGACCACATTCTGTCATTTTGTCAGACATTTTTGTCCCAGTTTAAGTGATTCATGAACTTGCCTGGGCAGTAATCGCCGTGATGGAGTAAGATTACCGCTGGCATAGGCGGCGCTAGGGTCTCACGCTTGGGGAAGCTAAAATTTACCAATAACTATATACAAAAGTAAACCTGAGCTGAAATACTTACTCAGTAAGCCACTGTGTTTACCTGTTTACCTGACCTGGGATGTGGTCGGTGGGTTGTGGATGGAGGCAAGCTGGGGGCTGTGAAGCTTGGCTCTGAAAAAGGCCTGTTACTTTGGGTTGTTGTTTACCAACCATGTCTGCTTAAAATGTCAGCGCATTTAGATTTTTTTTTTTTTCTGCATCCATGTTATATAGGGTAAGGTTGGCTAACGTTGGATAACAAAGTTTATTTGTGCCATTGTTCAGCTTCCCCTGCAAGTGAAATGACACACCTGCTAACACTTTTTTTTCATGACCATTTCAGACTGGCCAGTGGATGACAGCCATGATGCTTTAAATAAGTTTAAGTATTAAATATTTTAAGTATAAACCTTGTCCATCCCTGCATGCAAATTCAGTGAATTGCATTCAAGACATGACAGAGTGCTATAAAATTCCTGCCTGCAGGAACTGATTTTTGATGTTTTTAAAATTTATTTCAGCATTATTTAAACATCACTTGTTTGAAACATTTTTGATAGTAAAATATTTAACTTGTTAAAATTATTGCAAAATGGAGAGCACAGAAAAGTAAAAACTGAACTATTAGGTAAATTAATTACAAAACACTACTGTCTCTCTGGTGGTCTTAGCCCCTCCCCTACCAGCCCCTACCATAAAATTAATCATGCTGGTGAATTTTATTAATAACCCCAAGTAAGAGCAAGCTCCCTGTCCACATGGCACAATTTAGAAGAAGAGTACAGTAATTTAACATGAACACTAAATGCAACAGTATATAAAAGTATACAATACGTAATCATAAATAATACAAAAAATATGAATCATAATGATTAGGGTTTGTCAAAATAATAATAAAAGCAACTATATAAACACAGCAGATATAAAAAGGCAGCACTGAGGCAACAACAAGCAAACAACATGAATGTTATTTAAAACAACAACATACTGTGCTGTAATATAAGGAAATACTGGGCAGATACTATAGGGCAACATCTCAGTAAATTGTGGTAACAAATACTACTAGAACTACTACTACTATAGTAATAACTACTAAGCCCTTTGTAGGTGAGAAATAAGCAGTTTGAAAAACATCATATGATCAGGTAGAATGAATAAAGGCCCAGTAATTTGTGATGAGTGAGAGACTTCACTGTTCTGACATGGTCATGAAAAAAAAGTGGTAGCAGGTGTGTTGTTTCACTTGCAGGGGAAGCTTCCCCCAAAAAATCGAAATAACATTAAGTGTCTTTTGTTGTGTACTTTTAGATTGTTACTCTACAAAATCATTAAATCTACTTTCATGATGCTTTGATAGGATGGATTGTGTCTTGTGTTCTGGTTTTGACCAACTGACTACTGTCGCTGTACGTGCAACACACCTGCTAGTATTTTTTTTTTTATCCAAAAGGGTCTAAAAGAGTCCACTAAGAACTGTTTGTTTTGATAATTTATCAAAAACTAATACAATTATTTTACTCAGTTGATACTTCTTATTAAAGAATACATTATTTAGAATGGCTACACATCAAAATGTTTAGATATTTGAGAAATGCTTACATTATATTAAAATGTATCTGAATATCTTGTTCGCACACTATTTAGTGGGGTTTTTTAACTAATACCAGATATTGACTAGATATTGTCCTCTATGCATTATTGTCGCTACTACTAAAAAGGACTTCCTGTTTAACCTGTTTAATATGTTTAATCATTAATTAAATTCTATTTAAAATGATGTAATAATGTAATCTTGTGTGGAAGAATATCATTTGACTAAAATTATATTTTTGATAAATGAAAAATAATTCTTGGTAGTGGACTCAGGCTTTTGGACCCCACTGTACATATTTCTGACTTTCATTTAAATAGCACATAAACCAACTTTGACAACCATTGGAGGGCCCTTAAGAGCATACATTATGGATTTGAATTTTATATGGGTGGAAAGATTGCATTTTTATCTTTCCTATTTAAGCCTACTTATACCTCAAGCAGATAAAGATGGAGGGAACTGGAGTGCTTCAAAGTTAAGCCTTGCCCATTGCTTTGCCTATTTTTGCTTAAAACGGTATGTTGTTCTAGGCTTATATGATAATGCAACCCCAACAGCATGTGGGAAACTTTATATTACCATAATAATATAAATGATAATGATATAATGTTATTCATTAATTAAGTGATTTTTAGGCTTTTGAAGTCAGTAGTTGCCACAAAAATCATAACATTGTGGTAGATGTTTTCTAAGTTGATTATTTTTTCATGAAGAACAATTATTTTATATCTTACACTTGGCTGTGAATCTTTGAAAAGGTAAGAGGTCAGATGATAAACCAGTTGAGAACCACTGTGTTTCTTCACAAAAGGGAATAAACAAATACAAATGAAGCAAGTACATTTATGTAATTTACATCCAACCGATAGTTAAATAGTTTAAGTAGTTTACTACCTTAAGTAGTTTACTACCTTTTAGAACTGCAAGTCATTGACATAATACATATTTACAGATTACATGTTATTAAACTGAAATATGTATATATTATATTATATTATATTATATTATATTATACTATATTATATGAAATATGTATTATGTTGTTGCAATGTTATTATTGAGTATACTTTATATCTGCATTGTATTATAAAGAGTTTCTATTTATTTTTTTGGCACTGCTATTAATCTCCTTATTTAAAGTTGGTATTACATCAACCTCCTAATATTTGAACATTATTGTGCAAATAAATCACAATCCAGTCAGAATTACCATATGGGCCAATGCACGCTGTGCTGTTAGCTGTGGCAGAGGGGTTGAACAGTTAGGCTAAGTGCAGTACATTTCTCTGATACATTTTTCATCCTCCATCCCTTGCAAGCTGCCAGTGCTGAAAGGATTATTGACCAAACACAAAAAAATAATAAATGGTAGCACTCGACACCCCCTAATCTTGGACCCTCGCAGAGGACAAGCAAAAACTCCCACAAAACCAAAAGAGGAGCATGTACTTCGTACGCCTCTGCAGCTTTGTGGAAAGGTGGAGTAGAATCATTTTCCCAGTGCTGCTCTTGGACATGGAGGAACGTATCAAATCCCAGCTGACCAAACTGTCAATGGGACTAAGGGTAAATACTACACAATAATGATTACCTTTCAGATGTATAATTTAGTTTTCACAACAAATAACAATAAATAATCTATTGCAATAAAACTGCTAATCAATTATTTCAATAACAAATATCCATAAACACACCAGGGAAATGGGAGAGGAAGGTCTGTGATCCCACCAGAGGTACCGATTTAGCCAGGCTCTAACAACAATCTATTTCATCTTTCTTTCTTTATCACAGACTATGATGAAAAGGAGGTTAGTGTCGTCAAGGATTACATAAAGGATGCTGAAAAATAGGACTCTCAAAAGGAAAGGACTGAAGGGACTTATCTGAGCTATGATCTCAGATCAGTGTTCATAGGAAGCATCAAGAAATATCTGGAAATATTTTAGGGTGATGTCACATGTTTGGCCAGTTAGCCACAGAAATAAGAAAAAATACATCACCAAACAAAAGAACTGACCAAGAAATGCAAGGTATACTGCCTTGCCAATAGCTGTTTTTTTTAACAGTGTTAAAGTGTTTTAGGGTGGGTTTTTCCTTTTAACATGTTGCTGACTTGGTTGATTCATAGTAATTGTAACCTCAGTTTCTTATTTCATTTATTTGTTGGTATTTTTATTATTTACCAATGCCACATACAACCTGGCCCTGCACAAGTTTGCTCATTGACAGGTTTGAAAATCTGTAAAACCTGTCTAAAAATGTTAGGCTGTGGTACTACATGACAGCTAGGGTTGGATATCCAAAAAACAAAATATGCCGGTCCGACCAAGTATCAATATATGTTGGAAAAAATGGTACCAAATTTGTTGTATCCAGGCAACTTGACTGACAAATCTACACAAAGCTTTGAAGGCGGAGCTACTATTAAATGCAAGACAGGTAACAAGTTGAATATGATAAAGCATTAGATCGTCCATGGTGTGAATTTAAGAGTGGACAACTGCACAGTGACGCCAGCACCGTCAAACCAGTGTTTGACTCAGCACCGCATTCTGACTGTGCTGCCAACAATTAAAAAACAGGCACAGTTCTTGCTAACAGTTAGCTAATAACACTAACACAGACTCTAAACTAACACTAACATCTCCATACATGGGGGGGACAATACCCTGCACTGCTGACCTTATGAAGTGAAATGATGGTAAGATCACAACAATGCCTAGCTGTCTGCGTACTGCTAAGTTTTGTGCGTGATAGCTTCATGTTCAAAGCTATACTGTGTGTCATTCTAACACACACAAATGTATTCATAGTTGAATTTTCTTTGGTTTCCAAACTGATACCCTGACATTTCATAAAAGACAGTTTTGGAATTATTTTCTTCTGTCCCTATTCTGTCATTTCATGACATGATTGAAATTGCACTCTATTTTCTTACATTCTGCTTATTCTGTCATTATAAAATGACAACATTTTTACAGACTAGTACTTATCTTTCATTTTACAATGACATTGTTTATGACAAATATACTAGTTATAATTATTTAGAAAAACATAATTGGCTGATAAACCTATATTTTTTTCATTCATATAAAGTACTGAAAAAAGTATTGTGAAGGTTGTTTTGGTATGACAGCTTCATCATACTACAGTAAATTCAAAACATACATAACACACACAAACACAAATGCTGTCTAGTGTCACTCTGCTGTTGTTTGCCATGACTTTTGACCATCACCCATGTCTCACAGCACTTCCTACATATCATATATCCCAAAGTTTACTCAATAAAACTCAGAAAACAGTAGAAACGATCCGGGCATTTTAAGTGTGCTGATGTTGGACAAATTCCTACTTGACCAAATTCTGTATATCAAACAAATAATCATGTTGATTGGCAGGCACTACACAGTGTAGTTGAGTACTTGGACATACTAAGCAGAAGTTTGGGCAGCAGATTGCCCCTCAGACCAGCAGCAGGTGATCTTCTGTGATGCATGTCTATCTGTTGGAGCCCTGTATGCTGCCTGAGTCAACATGCAATCTTCTTCACCCAAGATTGGAAGACTGGGGGCACTGGAGTACAAAATGCAGTAGGGAGTGAACACAGTGGAGAGGACAGATTGAGACTAATGGATACACATCTGAACTCAAATATGTGACTCACATGGTTTCATTTAGGATACCATTTTGAATTTGTTCTTAATATCCACTGCATTTTGGAAACCTTTTTCCTTTAAAAGAAGAATCTTTCAGAAATAGAATCAATGATTCTCAGGGCAATAGCCTTTTTTCCCTTTTATTGTCAGTGACAATTGGCATTTTGCCAGGCCGATATAAGTTCCTGTGTTTGTGTCTTTGAGGGAATTCAATTAAGCCATTGATTTCCAAAGAATTTAACAACTAGACTCACATTTATGAAACTTTGTTAGTGGCTACAGCTAAGTTAGCTTGCTTGCAAAAGGAAGGTACAGCAGCTTGCTTGCTAATAATAGCTAACTAGCAGGGGAAATATACACAGCATTTGAGCTATGCGTACATCTAAGAAATGTGTTATGGTGTGCTGTTGATAGCTACTTTTCTGCATTTCTCACATTTTAATTGATGGTCTGTCTGTGTGTATGTGTGTGTACGCCTCCCTACACACGTTGGGATGAGCCCTACAATAAGCAACAAGCTGGAAAATAATTACATCCTGCTTCAAGAGGTTAAAACATGAGTGAGGAGTTTACATGCATGTGAAGTCTAAAGAAATTAAAATTAGCTGAGTGAAACGACAAATTCAAATGTGAGCCTATTAAAATGTGTCCATCTTTAAGAACATTTTTGACCCTAGTGACATTGGTGTAGCTATACTGCTGCACCATGGGTCTGCTCTGTGATCTTCGTTATTCCTTCAAAACCCTGAGACTCAGATAGCCTCCAGGCAGCAGAGCCTCCAGCACTGATGATGAGACTTGACGAAAATGCGTTAATCAATGTATGTCTTCACCAGGAACCAGAGACCATGGCTATTTTTGTTCAAACTGTCATCTGTATAGTTTGTCATCACCCATGCCACTGCTAATTAAGCTGTAGGAGTATGAGGGAAACTCGATCTGATTCCATGTTTCCCTTACAGGCCTGGTAGATGTTTGAGGATAAAGAAGTCTATATGCTCCCCAGTTTAGTCTTTTATTCTATAATAATTAGCCCACTAGACATGCCACATACAGTGGAGAATCTGTGGAGGATGAGAGCTATCATATAAAACTTGTGGGTGTGCATATGTGTGTGCGTGCACGTACATGCAAAGGTGCGTACATGCATGGGTGTGTCCATGCACACGTGTGTGTGTATTTGTGGTTTAAGATTTACTAAAGTTACCCTAAGGAAGCATTCACAGAAAAACGCACACTCAAAACATTCTTTGTCTAGACTTATCTTAGCCCTCCAGAGGCAGCAAGACAAAGCTCACACATTTGAAAGTCTCCAGCGGTAAATGAGGCGTTTGAAGAATTGCAAATGCCAGGGAACACATATACTGATAGTTAAGTTTCGCAGCCTT
Source organism: Gephyroberyx darwinii (assembly GCA_900660455.1). Lineage (NCBI taxonomy): Eukaryota > Metazoa > Chordata > Actinopteri > Trachichthyiformes > Trachichthyidae > Gephyroberyx > Gephyroberyx darwinii. The sequence goes on along the minus strand of CABFOQ010046128.1, from coordinate 15,579 downwards.
TTGTGGAAAGACTTACCAAAAAAACATGCAACCTGCGGTAGAACCCATCACTTGTGCTCACACCTTTGCAGTCCATTTATCTCCAATCTCCATCCGCCCACAAAATACAGCTTACAATAACGTTAGTAATAGGGATAGACTACCGGTGATGAGCTGGGTTGTGGCTATCGAGCACAGCCACTATACAGAGAAGTCATAGCAACAACAAAGCAGTAAGAAACAAAAGTACAGCAAAGCTCAACAACCTGTTCAAAAATACAGGTGAACATTGCAGCATTGCTTTGTTTACTGAAGATTGCCTGAGTCTGCTGTTTGGTTCTTTAACGTCTGTGGTGTCTTTACAGATACTGGTTACCTTAGCCTCAGGCTAAATGCCAGTAGAAAATGAAAGAAAAAATATGTATATCATAGCTTTGAATCACTAATGAGGAACAGCAACATTATGAGCCTCATGAACTGACCTGAACTTCAATCCCATATCCCAGGTAGACAGTCACCAAGTAGTTACACTCCACTCCAGAGTCAGGATGCTGCAGGATTTCGATGTTACCCTCCGGGTCAGTGAAATTCAGACTACACAGCCCTGGAAGAGACATAAAAAAGACAAGTGATTCCCTTTGTCCCAGACCACTGATCCTTCTGACAGTCCACCTATGTCTCAGTGACCCTGTAAGCCTCTAACTATCTCTCCAGATTTCTTTTCAGACACTGATCATCTGGGCCTTCAGCCCTCTGTGGTCAGTGGAAAGGACAGGCAGGACACATCAGGTGAAATCAGATTGGTTTTGACACATGAGCAACTCTGTTACTCCTACTGGAGAGATGAATTGATGTGCTCAGCACACAAAATGAACAGCAGTGATGCTGATGACCTGATGCTTAATTCACTTGACCTCCGAGGACTCTGAGGACCACTGGTCTCTTTTGCTAAATGGCAGGAAGCTTAGAATGGAGATTCTCAGTTTTGAATTTCCAGCAGAAAAAGCTGGTTATTGTGTTGTTTTTTGTTAGTTATAGCTCAAAGTCATGTGTTCCAAGTTTTGCTTGGTACATCAAGGCAGAGAAAAGATGAAGACCTACCTGATGTTTGCATGGTGGTGATGGTGGTCGTTGTGATAGTGGTGGTGTAAGTGGTGGTGGTTCCTTTATCGACTTCTAATTGGGATGCTGAGGTCTGGTTGAGGAGGTGATGACCAGGGCTGGTTTTGTCATTTAATGTGGTTTCCTTGGCTTCCCCTTTCTCAATCATCACTGAAGTGGATGCAAGGGTGGCCTCTACAGGAATAACACTCCAGCCATAATTGTGTGTCACGTGAGTAGTTAGGGAGTCTGTGGTTGTCGCTACCTTCTCCACCCCCTTGCTCTTGTCCTTGGACTTCTTCTGTGGTAGAGACACAAGCCCCCTAGCCATTGTTGGAGCAAATGTGGTGAAAGGGGTGGTGGCGGCCACAGTGGCTGTAGTGGCAATGTCTGAGAAGGCTGGGGCATCCTCATGGGGCACCAGTTGTGTGGCAGGGTCTCCTGCCATTACAGAGCCTGGTATGGTGGGATGAGCAGCCAGAGACCCATCCTTCCTGAAGAAGTGCTGGTCTCCCTGAAAGTCCCTTGTGAGCAGGTACTCAGGGAGCAGCATGCCCTTGAGGACAGGCCGGTGGTTGGGTATGTTCATCTGTGAAACTGTGGTCAATGGGTGGACTTCGCTCTCAGTGTCCTGTGTCGGGGAGTGTGTGAAGAGAGCCCTGTCTGGGTTCGCTGTCTTCTGATTGATGGTAATGGCTGCCTCTGGACTAGGTACTGTAACAATAAAGATAACATGGCATGGTTGGGCTAAGCAAAACATGATAATATTTTAATAATAATAATTTGAAAATGGCTAATAAGCTGCAAAAACACAAGAGCTGTCAGTCTTTTTGACAATTTCATTATAATATTGTCAAGTCTGCCAAATTATACCCTACCACAATTAAGCTTAATGTGGTGGTAGCCTCATGTAAAATTCTTCCACACCTTTTTTGTTATTATTCTGAATTGTGTGTGTGTGCATGTGTGTGTATAAACAAGCTTTAATAACAACAAAGCAATCTTCAAGGTTGATTAGGTCACAACGAATAATCCACAACCATATGATGGTATTTTGTATACTATGTAGAGACATATATAACTGTTTATTTTGTCAAGTGCGTGTTAGGTGTCAAAAGGTACAGTAAATTGGAGAACTGGGTGCTGAATATGATGTTTTACAGCAGTATTTTAGTGGTTATACTGTGTCTATTTCCATGCTTTTAAGGGTGACAGATTAATAGTGACAGTGGTAAGTAGCAGCTTGCACAAAGCCTGTATGAGTGTTCATTATCAAAGATGAGCTCAATAATTACAGTCCAGGAAGGAGGGAAACTCAGAATGGAATAATATTAATAAAGTAGAAATAGTCCACTGACTTGTAAAAGTTTAAAGGGACATGTTTCTCAAATGACTCCAGCAGAAGGCTAGAATGACTACTATTCTAGTCCCCTTTTCAAACCTTCCATGCACACACACACACACACACACAGATTTTTGTTGTTGTTTTTCATGTTCCATTGCACGAGCATTCTGGCCTTTTGATCAGTAACTTCAGCAGTAACTTCGACAATAACGCAAAAGCAACTCCATGAATGTATGGACCTGCCAAGGGAAATCACAAAAAAACTCTCATACATTATCAGAATAGAACAACACACTGGCATAACAACTCAAGCAACACCTTCTCTCACCTACCTACACTCAAACACCTTCCCTAAAAACACTAAAAATAAATTACACAAAAAACATGTACACGTCTATTTTACTTAAATTCACAACAGTCTCAATCTTGATTTAAGAGGACTAAGGTTACTATACTAGTAAGTAAGGTTATGATTACAATGAGCCATATACCGTTTGCCTACTGTTCTCTCTTAGTGATTACTATGACTTTCTATGGTTTACAATCATAAGAACAAGCTATTGATTCCCATCTGGAAATTCTCTCTTCACTTGTCCCCCTCCGCAACGAAGATTCAGGATAAATTGCAAAACAACCTGTGGTGTTTTCAGTAATGCTTGCTGACACAAGGCTTGAACCTGGGTCCTCTGGTTGACAAAAGCATGAGCATAAGAGAGTCTCTTCAGAGACTTTGTCACCATTGTAATGGGGCTTTAACCGCTGACACCGGTAATCGATTAAGAGCACTGATTGAGTCCCACTTCAAATGAAACAACCTCATGTAAACACTTCAGTTGGACTTGAGTAACCCAATCAACCTCAACCTTGATGAAACTTTGATTGTTTAAAGGATGTGGGTTACGCTTTTAAAATTAAATTCAACTTGAAAAATGTAACTCCTCTATGATCTCATCAGATAACTCTGATGCATGCATTTCAACCAAAAACCAAAACCAGATTTAATTTAACAATTTGTAGTCAAAAAAATAATTCCATGGGTTGAAGATTTTCTATATGGACCTGTTCGGTTCAGTTAATTAAAGAATTAAAGATGCAGGGATTAAAGCTACACTTTTTATGTGAAAATTATTCCTTATGACTCAGTGGTCTAAGGTGCGTGCCATGTAACCACAATATTGTGGATTCAAATCTGGTCAGGGACCTTTGTTGCACATCATCCCTCCTGTCTCCTAATCCTCCCCGTCTCTCTCTTCTTAACTATCCAATAAAGCCAAAAAATTATCTTAAAAAAACAAAACACATCTTATCAGTGTACCTGTAAATCTAAACCTGCACTGCAACAGTGTCTGACCCCCCTCCTCAAATGAGACATCATAGATTTGCCCAAATTAAATTTCTTGTTTTGGATATGAACACTTCTCCACCCACAGGAAGTGACAAATCAAATCTTAAGAGTGAAATGCAAACTGTCTCCTAAACAGCAGCATCTACCTAGGATGTAGTGGTATCTTTTGCCTCTTAGTCCCTTTGGTATGCTTTGGTATAAAGTGTCACAGACTGGCTGGATTGGTAAAGATGAGCATGCTGCATGTAGTTTACTGACGTCACGTTACATGATTTCTGGGAATTCAAGTTCCATTTGGAGCTGCCAACATGCAAAGTTGTCCAGTGTAGCTTTAAGTAAACACATGTATAGACCTTTATGTGGGCAAGGCTATAGCGTTTTGAAATGGAGGTGTACAGTATATAGTGGCAGCATTTCACATTCTGTTCACACACCGTTCTGTTGTAACAAGAAAGAGATTTGGAATATACAGTCCTTTGGGCACTGCTGGAAAAAGAACATCTGTGGAAATCACCTTCTTTTCATTTAGAGATGCTATCACTGAGACTGATGCAATAAGATGAGCCTATTAAAAATCTTCCCTAAAACAGAATTCACACATCTATTCCATCTCCAACTCTATCTCCAATAGATGTATGCTCCCTCCTTTATTTTCTCCTCCTGTCCTGTGCCTTTTTCCATCTACCTCTATCCACACATTTTTATCAACTTTTATTTTTCACCTTCTTCCAATGTTTCAGTAAGCATCGCTTTTCAGTTCATTGATAGAACTGAAAATAGAAACAGTGAACAGAACATATAGAAGGCACTGAAGAAAATAGCCTACAACAAACAGAACATATATAAGTAACAAATTATAGATATAAATATATTTTAAATGTGTCCTATGTGGTTTTCTGGAACTATGGTATAAATGAATAGCTGTGATAAATATTGAGGAGCAACATTAATGGTGATGATAATCCTTGTCTGAATGTGCCTATGTACAAACAGGACAATGCAGTGTGTTTTAACACCTTAATTAGGTTGTACTCTGGGTGACAGTTTGTGTTAATGAGGCAGGAAAGCTGCCAGCACAATCCACATGCTTACAGATGAAAGGATGTTATTGACACAGGCAGCAAATGAGAGTGATATACAAAGGTGACTGATCCTATGAAGCTAAAGCGCTCCAAGAGGCTGCATGAGCCAGAGCTGGAAGTCAAACCTTGTGATGTAAGATGCATTAAATAAATACATTTCAGAAAAAAAGTTACTTTAGATGTCTATTTTACAGTACTGTGACGCTAGCGGAAATGTTATATGTCGACATTAGCTCCTTGAAATTTGTTCTCAGTTGTCAAAAATAACCATATACAAATGTGTCTAAATAGTATCATGTGTATTATGGTTGACAGTTCACGGTGAATTTAACATCTATCAAATTTCTATCTTCTGTATATCTGCTAAAGCCCCGTCTGATCAATTCTTAACACATCATTTAATTACGAAGCTTGTGCATTCCACAAATTACTGGCTCATTGTGGATGTATTGATTACAAGCCTGGTTGCTTTTGCTGCATTTCAAATAGATGTTTAAATCTGCTTGCCATAAGGCAAACGTTCACCCTGGAAAACTACCTTTGTCTTCATTGATTAGAAAATGACTCCCATGGCAGGAAACATATGTTTATCTTTTAAATGAGAAATCGCATCTAAAATAAAACATGAAAATCAACTGTGCCACAGTAGCTCTGCTTCGCTCATGAAACTTAGAAAGGAGTTGCGAGCCATTGTGACATTTGGTACTGCAGAGCGCTTTTACTGCCATGCTGCACACTGTAATAAAAGTTTGATCATGCCATTCAAGAGGAAGAGTAAACAATTTCTTTACAAAGCCTCTTCCGGGCTGACAGAGTTGACACATGGCATTACATTTTACTGGCAGACTTGACAACACCACATTTATCTTTCTTGGCTACAGAAGCAATTCAAAGACCTTTTGATGTTCCAAGATGGAGGGGAAACATTTCCTTGTAGCCTTATTCTGTCACAACAAGAGCAGCCAAAGAGCCTTTTTAAAGGCAAACTAAGCATATTTGACATGTCTCACTACCAGAGAGACTAAAGAATGTAAAGGGAGGTCTTCATGAAGGATTGAAGTATATAAGCCTGCATCCCTCATAATTGCAAAAAATGGATTGAGGGATCTCAAGAAAAAGGAATAAAAGCTGCAAAGGAATGCTTTGTTAGAAAATATATGGTAGAACTAAAACTGAGGAATTACGATTATTGTTATTTCTGTACTAAATGTGTTCCCTAGTGAAACTCATTACTAAAGCCTTTCTCTCATTTTCCTAAGTTTCTCCCACTGTATTGGTTGGACCATCCACTCGCTGCCCTTCAGTCAGAATATCGAATGAAAGTGGAGAGTGAGAGTGGAGCATTGGGTTAAACCAGAGTTTCTCATACACAGATCAATATAATCAATATGTACAGGTTGGAGACCTCACTGTGGTGATTACAGAGGAGCAAGCTGCTACCACACTGGTCTTATCTCAAAACCCTAATTGGATGTTTACAGTTGAAGCTTCATAGAATGGAGCTGTAACTGAATTTCAAGTATAATTTGTGCAATATCAGCCTAATGTAATTCAACAGGAAATGACCAGTTAAAAAATATCATACGACTAAAATCAGGCCTATCCTATGACCATTACATTTTACTGTAAATCTGTTGAATTCTTATGAGGATATTACTTTACATCTTGACTGTTCAACCCTCTCCACAAGGATGTTTTCACAGTAAGACAAGGGAAGCATGCCGTCCCCCTCAAATGACGCAGGCACCCTTGGGCCAGTCAGTAACAAGATGCATCATCCCTTCAAGTTTCATCAAAATCAGACCAGTGGTGTAGTGGTGCCTTTTGAAATTTGAAGTTTAAAAATTTTAATTATAGCATCCTCATCAGGTCAGTTAGTATTTTTTTTCAAACACCCTAACACAGTGCGACACAGTGCCTCCAAGTTTCAGTGGTGTCTCAGATATCGCCTGAGATATCACGTTTGACGGATGGATGGACCAACGGACGGGCGGAGCTCAATCCATAGTTCATTGAAGCACCCCTGAAGAACTGAAAATCTTTACATGTTTACATCTTTACAATTTCAATCTTTACACGCTAATGCAGTTAAGCTATGATCTACTTAATTAAGCATTGGAAAGTTTAACTAATTTATTAATTAATACATATTATTAATTTTGCATACATCATTTTACAAAGTGTCTTCATAGGTAAATGAAAGAATTGCAGCAAATAAAAGAGGTTAAAAACAATACAATATTAAAAATAATCAGATGACTTAAAAGGCATGACTTAGAGTTGCTTTAAGTGTCCTTCTGTTAACTGTAAATTGTTTTTAAAAAAAATTATAAAACTAAGTATCTATCAGAGAATGTAGGCAAATGGGCGATTTATACGTTTTGTTTTATGGCAGGCTACAATTGTAATGAATAAACTCGCTCACACTCAGACCAGCATCCTTTAATACTATCTCACAGGCCTGCTGTCAGACCGAATTTATTGTGCTTGAAGGACTCCAATCAGGTGTAGAAGTAGTAGGCTTGCATGTCTTGGACAGGCTGGAAAGGGAGTCCAAATGCTGCACTGTCAGGATAATGTGATCTTGATATCTCCTTTCAGGTTCACAGGATGGGTGTCATGCTATCATCTTTATTAACCATGCACGAGCCAGCCAACCGCAGTATATGAAGGCCCAGACAGTGACTGATTCACACACAGATGTCCTGCTGTAAAATCCATCTAAGACCCTCTTGGATTCTTAGTTGGTGTGAGCTGGTCAAGCTGGTTGTAAACAACAAAAGCGTTCATGAGCAGTAAAGAGCGACTCCTTCTTTGCAGGTTACTTACTTGATTTCAAAGAATCCAATTTCCTTCCTCACCATGTATAGACTAATGCATGACAAAAGTGAAGGCATGCTCATACCTCTCTTTAATGACCACAGTTGTGCTGCATGTCATCCCTGTGCTTGTGGTTCTTTCATGGCATGCTTTGTTCACAAGCGCAAATTCACTTAGCCAAATTCATAGCTACTGGTCAAAAATGGATGTGTTTAACTTCCTCTCATGTTTTTCCTAGATTCTAACACTTTCTTCTATCTTGATGTTAATTGACACAGGGCTAATTCATTGCAAGAAATAATTTCAAAGGCAATGTGAAACATGTTTGTCTGCTCAGTAATGTTTGAGATGAGGGATTAGTGACTGCATAGGTAATATTTTTAAATGTGGATTATTCAGACAAATATTATGTAGCTAAGATTGGCTGATCATACCTGTAAAACTGGGTTGTTTATTGCCGGTAATTTGTCGTTTGACTGTCACGCAACAAGAAAGTATTGACAGAGGCTAACTGCTCAGTTGTAATTTTGTTGCAACGTGTTTTTAGGAATTAATGCCTAAAAAACTCAGATTACCAAGGTAGTCAGAAGCTCCTGAGATTCTGAGTTGGTGGCTAGTACTAGCATAGCAAAAGTAACAGCTGAAATCAAGGTTCATATAGGTTGCTGGCTAACTTTTCACCGACTGCAGTAGTCCCAAATTTAAAAACAGATACAATGATCCACACTCAAGGGGTTATTCATGAAACCTGATGTACCTGTATTCCATCTGCAAGCCTGTTAATAAGAGCTGATTCATAAATTAAGAGGGGTAATTGCTGTGACAGAATGAGACTACAGTTACGCTATTCTGAGCAGTGGCGCAAATACAATACAATACCATTTATCGTCCCCAGGAAAATTTAGGTTTCATTTAGGTTTTCGTCTTTTTGTTCAGTCGACTACATTCAAGACATGACAGGGTAGCCAACATCCTTGCCTTTACAAGTAACACCACACTAATTCTGCCTGTGACTTTTATGCATAACACAGAGATTCCATCATCTTCTTTTTCTTTTTCTTTTTCTACATGGTCACCACTCATCTAGTTTTGAAACACCATGTTGGATGGTGTTATACTTGTAATAGTAGAAATCCCATTTCTTTGTTGTATTGAATGTTCTGTTATATCTTTCTATCATCTTATAGATGGTATTTCTAAAATAATGTATGTGGATCCACGTTTAGCAGCAAAACTCTGGATGTGTTCATTTGGTCCTGAGGTCAGGAGTCCTGACTAAATAAATAAACTTTTTCTTCAAATATTCTACAGAGCTACTGCTGCCACCCAAATGAAAATGCTAATTTCTGATTAACTGTTAACTGTTTTTTTTTTGCTGCACCTTTGATTCAGTGTGTACTAAAACAATGGGCTGATTGAAACTACAGCTATATGAGGTTTTGCAGTCTCTTTCTGATTATGTGTGACATTTAGATTGAAGGTAGAAGCTCAAACTTTGCCCTGATATATGACACTCCCTCACTCAACTCTATGATGACAGAGTGAGCAATCATAGGGGAATCCTCCTCAAGATGGCAACAGACAGCCTCCTCTCTTCAGCTGCATATCAATGGAGTCATCAGTGAACACTCAGTTCGTGAAGAGAGCGTTAATAAGATGGGACAAGCCACACTCAAGCCACTGATTGACATCAATCTCCTAATATCCAGGGGCTTTATTTCCTTATTATTCCAGAGAGCCACTAGACAAGCAAATCAATAGGCAGCTTCCGCTGGGCTCAGATACAAGGCCTTCAGATCACTCATGACTCCTTTCAGGGCCCTCACTGGAGGTCCCTACAGAAGAATTCATTCTAATGACCAAGGTGAAAATGTCCTAGGAGGTAATGTTTGGTATGTTACACTACGTATGGATTCTGCGCTTGTTTGCAGAAAGCGATGAAGAAAGAATGCAGAACAATAACAGGGTGAAACTGATAAATTATTCCATTAGTTGACTAGAAGTGATATTTTCACTTGGTTTGTGGGTGATTGGTGCGTGCAAGCGAAAATAAATAAAACGGGAATAGAAAGAAAATCTTGATAGGAAAGGATCTTGATAGAAATCTTGATCTTGATAAGTAAGCACTGACTGGAAGAACAAGCCTTAAAAAAAAAGGTCACATTTTCATCCCTCGGACAGTAATTGCTCCTCTAAAACCAGCATGCATACGATAGTGCATCCATGACTGTGCAAAGACTCTAAATTCAAAGCATCACAGATTAGAGTAGAGGGAATAACAGCATATTGAGATGAGACACCTGGACTCTCCTTTCATCCTCCATCTGCCCTTTGACTTCATTGAGCGGAACCATAACTTTTTCCTTGAATTTATTACGACATGTCTGTGATCCAGTTCATTGAGCGTTGTCCTTCAGACAGGCTTTAAACAAACTGTGTGTTAATGGTGCTAGGAAGCTCATAAGACTTGACCTTTAGCTGGAGCAGAACCAAAAGGGAGCTACCCAGTGCCACTATTTGCATGAGAGCTGCTGGGTTTTTTATTATAGCTGCAGGGGGCAAATAGGTCACCCTTAAATAAACACAAACTCAAAGGCCATTGCTGTTCACCTTTAATGTTATTTATCTATTGGATAACTAAGGAATGAATGAGTGCACGTCTTGTTGTACAAATTCCTGATATTATGAATTCCATCATTTTCTATAATCATAGAACAATTTGTCTTATATAAAGACCAAATCCTTTCAATTTACCAATGCACTGCATCCTAGAAAACACTGGGATGAATGTCTCCTTTCACACTTCATTTCCTTCCATTAGAGTAATTTATCTTTTCATTTTCTTCTCATTTACTCCATGCTGGAGTCAATTAAGAACAGAGCTCTGGGTGAAACAGGTCACACCACACTCAAAAAAACGATTCAGGCCCTTCATGGATGTGACACATTTAAATATTGTTTACTTTATTTAAAAATATATATTTAAGTGATATACATATTTATATTTAATGGGTGTAACATAAAATGTATTAATATTTTCACATATAAGATTCATTTAGGTTAGACCAACACAAAATAAATTTAATTATAATGAGTTTAATTTTGGGACCGCCCATTGCGCATGTGCGAGAAAAGCGCTCAAAGTCTGTCTGATCACCATTTTCTCCTCTGGGCTCTACAAGCTTTTCTACACTGATGCAGTTGGGAGTTCATTATATTTGGTAAGTATTTGTTTTTGCTGTTATAAGAATGCGCCTCGCTGTCAAATAATCGTGTATTCTGTAATGTTGATTGAAGTAGGTCTGTGATAAAGTTATGCTAGTGAATTTGCACCTAAAGTGGCTAGCTAGGTATTAGCAAAGTGAATCCGGCGGCTGGCGATCAACTGCTCGGTTGTAAATTCAACTTTTAAAGTTGGTTAGTCCAGGCAACCAATCTTGGTGATACAAACCATTTTCTGGCTTAAAATCAAGTGTGTGTCGTCTTTACTCCCAGCACGTTTTTTTTTTAATTAGCAAAAAAAGCTAGCTAGCTACTTGGCTTGTCAACCTCAGCACCGCACTCTTTCACTTAGCCATTTCTGCGGCATCCCCGCCATATTTTAACCGCCATAATCTAACCGCCATATTCTAACTGTGCAAGCCCAACACACTCAGATTTTCTATCAAATTAATTGTGTTCAGCTAAAAAGTAGTTCTAATCAGATACACATGGGGCTTTTAAAATGCGCTTGCTAGCTACCTAAGTTACATGACACTGCTAACGTTAGTGAATGATTACCACTAAAATGGCAATGTGACACGGAGGGATGCACAAGTAAAACACATATTAGTTGTTTAAATGATTGATGCGTATCATCTGTGAAATGTTGTGTAATTCTTTATTCACTGATTTTCTGTATTAGCTGTGTGTGTGTGTGGGGGGGTGTATTGCTATTCAAATGCACTTTTGAGTAGGTCAATGAACGTTTGAGTATTTGTTACACTACTGAATGGTATCCACCCCTAATATTTATTTACTTTTTCACAGTTTGATGACCAAGCTGCTGTGGCAACCTCCTAGTAATAGTAAGTAATACTTGCTCACATAATCTGATTGGCATCATTTGTCATTTGTTGAACGTGGTATGTGGTAATTCTTAAATTCTTATTTGTCTTTTTAGGATTATGAATGTGGTGATGCAAAGCATGTGGTGTGGAACTAGCTAGCAGGTCCTTGTTGTTGCAACATTTTAGGCAGACTCATGGGCATTTTAGCGGCAATTATCGCTATCCATGTCCATATACAGATTGTCCATGCACATTTAATACATGGAGTAAGCTACTGAACCACACATACAAGAGCCATTCTAAATGTGAAACTCCAAAATCAGTTGAAGTTACTACATTCCAGTGTCATGTGTGCTCATGCACGATCCCATGTATGTTTCTAGGATGCACATTTAAAACTAATGTTTACAATACATTTACACTCACGAAAACAGGAAACACAATCCACATTCATTGAAAGACTTTAAAGCCAATGTTGTCAGTACAAGTGGTCAGTTGCATCAGCTAGACAATTCTGCAGATGGACCAACAGAGTCTGTGGATACAGATCATGAATGTGAAACACTTAGTGATGATACTGTAGGATTAGACCTGCTGCCACAGTTTATTGAAGAAAAAATTGCTTCAATTTTATTGAAATTGGAAAATATAGTTCACATTCCAAAGACAACTATTGATGAGGTCCTTTCCGAACTTCACTACATATTAAGTACAGCATCTTTGCCTGTCACAAAAGCCATTGTTTCTGATGTATTACAAAGTCATAAACTACAAGTTGGAGTCAGTAGTTGATGAGCTTTCCGCTGTTCTATGCACATCTAATCCGCATAGCTATTGCAAAGGATAGCTTGCTTGCAACTGCATATAAACGTAAATAGTACTACACCTCTCATTTTGGTGTTATCGAGCCAGTTGAGTACAGAAGTACAGAAGAATAGGACGTTTCAATACATCCCTATATTACAGTCTTCGCAACATCTGCTCTCTCATGAAGGTGTCCTTGAACATCTTGAAACTCAGAGAACACAAGACCATCCATTGACTGATCTCCAACATTATAGAACCATAAGAGACGTTGAGTACTCTAAGCAAAATCCTTTTCTGTCTGGAGAAGGTTTGAGAGTCATTGTTAATGTCACTTGGGACATCTTGAAAAACACACAAACTGTGGTGTGTATTGGTTTTTGGGTAATTTGCCACCAGGTTCCCATTCAACTCTAACCTCAATCTATTTAGCTGTTCTATGCAAGTCAGATGATGTCAAGACCTATGGCTATGGAAAAGTGTTGGAGCCTCTTTTGCAAGACTTAAGAGTATTGGAACAGCACCGTGTCTTTATTTCTCAGCTTGGTCAGTTTGTTAAAGGAACTGTCCAGTGTGTAATAGCTGACAATCTTGGAGCCCATGGGATAGGTGGATTTGTTGAGTTTTTCTAGCGGGTCGATATGCAGGTTCTGTACTGGAGATAAGTCAGAATTTCAGACTAAGGATGTGAAGTCAGGTGCTTTTGAACTCTGAACCAGAGACATCCGTGATGCTCATGTCCAGTCGGCACAGGAGAACACATCTATTTGCTGTGGGGTCAAAAAACAGTGTGTTTTAACAGAGAACCTTTTGCATTTTCATGTCAGCACTGGCTATCCTCCTGACATTGTGCATGACCTATTTGAGGGTATTGTTCCAGTTGAACTGGCACGCTGTCTTAGTTTGTTGATCTTTAAAAGGCACTTTACTCTTGATGGTTTTAACAGATTGATACAGACATTTCTGTTCAAATGGGGGGACAGAGTCAATCATCCGCATGCCATACCACGCTCTTTCTCATCTAGGAACACTATAGGTGGCAGTGCACATGAAAACTGGGCTTACTCCAATTCCTTCCATGTATTATTGGGCCATTGTTGCCAGAAGATGAGCCAGCATGGCAGGTGATTCTTGAGCTCAAAGACATAGTTGAGTTGGTTGTAGCCCCTGTTCACACAGATGAGGCCAAGATTTATGATCACAGACAACGCTATCTTGAATTCTTTCCTCAAATCAAGCTCTTACCAAAACATCACTACTTAGAGCACTATCCACAAATGATTTGTTGCTTTGGACCTCTAGTTGGACTGTGGACAATGAGATTTGACGCTAAACATAGCTTCTTCAAGCAGGTTTGCTCGTCACACTAATTGTTTTAAGAACATACCTCGTTCACTTGCTAGTAAACACCAGTTCATGCTTGCCTACCACACACATTCCTCCAGTCTCAAGAAGTCATCCTTGGAGGTCATGGACGTATCAATCATACCTGTTGATTAATGAGGGAGTAGTGTCTACACTGAAGCAGAGATACCCAGATGTGACTGAAGTTCATATAGCAAAAAATGTGTCTTGCAATGGTATACATTACAGTGAGGGATTGCTTATTGTACATGGATCTGTAGATGGACTGCCTAAATTCAGTGAGATTATTCGACTCTTCCTTCTGAAGGAGAAGTTGTGCTTCCTTGTGAAATATTTATGTGCTTGGTATAGGGAGCATTACAGAGGATTTGAGCTGTCTGTCTCACCCACTAGAGAAGTTGCCCTAATTGAGCTTGGTGATTTGGTAGACTCATACCCCCTTGTGGAGTACATGGTTGGGGGTTTGCTCATGGTAGTCTTGAAAAGATTTGTCATCATTAAAGGTGAGTTTTGTCATTAAAGCCAAATAAACTTAGCTCTAGATGCCAGGCTCTTACAAACTCTCAAACTATTTTTATTTTGATCTCAAATATAAACAAAAACCTAATGTATGTTGTTCTCCTCCCTTGTTTCTGCTCTAGAGTAAAGGTGTTCCATAACGGTGGGTCCGGCTGCTGTTCTGCGGATCATCTTTGGTGATGAGACTGACTCCAGGAAACTGCACCTGGATTGTGGAATTCCAGTGACTGTGGAAGAACTGCATACTTTGGTTAAGACTTGGAAACAGTCACTGAAGTATAAGATGCAAAACTATTGCACAAAGCTCGGGCGACTCGGAGATCCCGAAATACGTGTGAACTCCTTGAAGCACAAACTAGAAGGCCAAGGCAAAGCTGCAGCCAACATCAAGAAACCAAGAAAGGCTGAAGTAAACTACATTCCTCTGCACCCAAAAGGCAAAACCACAGAAAGCTTGGAGAACGAGAAAGTTTCTTTATTGTCAGAACTGAAAAAGTGTGACAATGAAGTGGTGATAAAAGCAAAAATTATTATTATTATTATTATTATTATTATTATTATTATTAATAATAATAATAATAATAATAATAATAATAATAGAGAAGGTTAAATTTCCTGAAGAAAATTTGTGTGCTTGCTTCAGCTTAAAAATGTTTTTAAAAAAGTCAATTTAATCAGAAAGATACTGTGTTAAGAAATCGTAGGAGTATAAAAAGAAGAAGTAATAGCAGCACCAGCAGTAGTAGTATTAGCAGAAGTAGTGGTTTGTGTGTTCTATCCAGTCATCGGTAAACCACAAGCCACAAGTCTCTGGTCTGTGGACATTGTCAAAGACAGCCAGGGTTACATGAGACAGCCACAAGAGGGAGACAGAGACTCTGGCTGTTAGTAGTAGCTGTAGTAGTAGTTGAAGTAGTAGCAGAAGTAATAACAGTAGTAGTAGCAGTAGTAGTAGTTGCAGTATTAACAGAAAAAATTGTAGCATTTACAGCTGTAGTAGTAATAATAGTATTGAAAAATGTAATCATAGTATTAAACATATTAAAAGTATAAATAGTTGTAATGATTATTTGTATGGAAACTTTCTCCATCAAATCATATTTGTAGACATATTTCATGTCCAGCTTTGTGTTTTCTATTCATTCATCCATCAGTAAACCACAAACTCAG
>CABFOQ010046119.1:0-10193 GCA_900660455.1 Gephyroberyx darwinii | reverse complement strand
ATGGAGGTCAAATGGCACTGCACATCACCCCAAAAACACCATACCAACAGTGAAGTTTGGAGGTGGGAACATCATGGTGTGGGGCTGTTTTTCAGCATACGGTACTGGCAAACTTCATATAATTGAAGGAAGGATGAATGGAAAAATGTACCGAGACATTCTTGATAAAAATCTGCTGCCATCTACCAGGATGATGAAGATGAAACGAGGGTGGACATTTCAGCAAGACAATGATCCCAAACACACAGCCAAGGAAACTCTCAATTGGTTTCAGAGAAAGAAAATAAAGCTGCTAGAATGGCCCAGCCAATCACCTGTGGAAAGAACTAAAAGATCAGAGTTCATAGAAGAGGCCCACGGAACCTTCAAGATTTGAAGACTGTTTGTGTGGAAGAATGGGCCAAAATCACACCTGAGCAATGCATGCGACTAGTTTCTCCATACAGGAGGCGTCTTGAAGCTGTCATTACCAACAAAGGCTTTTGTACGAAGTATTAAATAAATTTCAGTAAGCGTGTTCAATACTTTTTCCCTGTGTCATTCCATTTTATTACACATAACTTAATTTCTGAACTTATTTGTTTTGGTTTCTTTGTATGTATGGATTACTTGGGTTGTTACCGACATCTCGTGAACATTTCACGTCAATAGCATCTTTAGAAATATATTTACTGAGAAAAATGGTGATGTGTTGAATACTTATTTTACCCGCTGTATATGGTTATATCACCAGTGATAGTTATGAAGCCTGTGAGTGGTTATGGTTATACTGGTGGCATGTAAAAGCTGCTTAACATATTCTCACCTCAGCCATCTTGGCTAGTTCTGTCCAGTCAGCCTTGTTGTAAGCACACATTATACTGGAAATCACCACCTGATAGAAAGACAGTGAGGGGTCTGATTTTAACAAAATGCATCTCACCACTGTGTTCCAGCATTTTTAAAATTACACTGACTGGCCCAAGAGGTCAAAACAAAAAATATAAACAACTAGTCATATCTCTCACGCTGCAAGTTGGAATTGTTCACATACCCAGCTACAAATTTACCTCAAGGGTCATATTGGATTTTCCACCATTCATGGTTTCTGGAAAACCAGTTTCCCGTCCCTTTTCATTTATTTACTGATTGGCCCAAGGGGCAACTGCATCATTTATACAATCAATCAATAGGGGACAAAGAAGACAACATAACACAACAGAACAAGACCCACCATACCAGAAAAAAAACAGATCAGAACAGAACAGAAAAGTCTGGATGAGAACAGACCAGACCAGACCAGAACCTACGTTGTTGGGGAAGTCCTTCTTCAGCTCGGTGACTGACTGGCACCAGTAGGCTGCTGTTTTCTCACTGATGAGTTCAATGTTGAGGAACGAGCCCTGGCCTGGTCCAAACACATGACCTGAGGTGGTACCACGCACTATACGAGGAGACACATTGGTCACCAGGTCCTGCAGAAAGAGAGAGAGATGTATAGAGCACTTTTAGGTGATGTGTTCTCTGGCGGCCATATTGGAGGTCCACACCTCTTCTGGCAGTGAACAGCTCATTGCTTTTCTTACCATAGGACCGTTTGAACAGTATGGAATAGACATGGTTCATTTCTGGGCTATTTAATTTGATCACTGATACATCTGATCGGCTGGCGGCTGTGGCTCAGGAGGTAGAGTGGGTCATCCTCTGCGTCCTATGCAACTCATAGCATTTGCCAACAAAACTTCCAAACCAGCTTGTAAGTCCACTATCTGGGGACAAGGTGGAGCAATGACAAGATATTTGGTCAATGCGATAAATTATTTGATGTAGGTCAGCAAACTAGACCAAACTAAAAATCAGCTAAGACTGAACATTGCTCCTGAATGCTCCCCTGATGTGACTATATTAGCTTCAAAATTAAATTTCTGGTGATTCTTGCTTGCACATTGCTCTCCATTATAATGATAAAACCGACATTAATTTAGGCTAAGGTATTAATGGTGGGAAGACAAATTCTCTTAACTAACTCAATTCTTTCAGGCAGTGAAAGTGAATTGATTCAGGACCAGTTCATATGATTCATTTTTGTAAAAATGTCTTAGCCAACAGCACTTTGAGCAACACAGCTCAGACGTTGCTAGCTTGCGAGCTATTGTGTCCAAATTGCCTCATGTAAAAATTGGAGCCAGCTTAAACACTCATATACAGAACTGATTCAAACCCTTCAATACTGAACATGAGGCCTTCAATTACATACCCAAAATAAAATGGTTATTGCTCTCGAACCCCTTTGACCACATGGATTTTACTGTCTCTCCTGAAAAGTGCTAACTCTCTGAGCAAACAAATCACTTACATTTTTCTTGTGTCTGCTTACGTAAGTTTTTTTTCCCCGTTACAACTGAGCTATTAACCCATACAGTAGTAACTGACCTGCTGAACAAACTGAATGAATTGTATATTGTCGTGCTTGCCATGAAGTGTTACGCTGTTCGGGTATCATGTAATGATGACAATGAATGAAAGAGTGAAGAATGTTTGAGAATTTGAGAGTTCTTTGTGACTCTGGTTGATTAAGCTCTTTTTATGGATGTGTGTGTACCTTGTCCAATCCAAATGTCTTAGTCAGAGCGAAGCCCCATCCCTGCTCAAACGCTCTTCTGATCATAGCCGTCGTGGTAGTCGGGGGGGCGGACGCCAGGCCAAAGGGATTGGGAAACTTTATCCCACAAACTTCAACGCTGATGTCTACCTGATCTATAGCACTGTAGAACAATGGCAGCTTGGGGACTGAGTCCACTGTCTGTCCATGCAGGGACTAGAGGAAGAACGAGGAGAATAGACAGATATTGAACTTTTATCACTGCTATTACTGATATGTCCCAAAACTTCAATAACTGCTGTTTTTCTTTCGATCATCTTTGGATGTTTTCATACAGAAAAGTGTAAAAAAGCCAACCTGAAGGTGCTACGTTTAGCATTTTTAAACAGAAATATATCATTGTCAAATGAATAGTGCTACCTTGTTATAATGACCACAAACAAATGAGACCATGATTGAACAATTGGTAGTCTCTATCTCACACCAGTGGTATTGTTACTGCTATTATTTCTCAAAATTAAAACCACATTTCCCATAAACCCCATTGCTTCCTGTACCCTTGGAAGAAAAGAACCCTCTTCCAGCTTTTGATCAATATTTCCCAAAACTGTCACTGTCAATATTTACCTGTATGTATCTGTGAACATGCCAGGAGGCCTGTTTGCCATCATTAACTGATTCCACAGTGGTGTTCGCTAGACCAGCGATGTCTCCGCCTGCAAACACCCAGGGTTCACTGGTCTGCATGGTGTGTGGGTTCAGCTCTGGAGTACCCCAGCGGGTCAGCTTTATAGGACTCATAGACTCAGTCACTAGAAACAAACGATACATTGATCAGGTTGTAGTTAATGTAGAAATACAAGGCAACAGTAAATCTACCAATGATTTAGTCCCCCTTTGGGCCAACCAGTAAGTTATACAAATGTGAAAAAGGTCAACATTTCAAGTCTGTTGTGGAATAAATATAAATAAATAAACTAAATAAACTTTGTAAGGCCATTTGCATTGTATGCTAGTCTTTTCTTTTTGGTGTTTGTGGCGACCCCTGTTTGTTGATTGTATTAATGCAGTTGTCCCTTGGGCTAATCAGTGAATACATGAAAAAGAAAATCCAAATATGGTGTACATTAACTGGTAATGGAGATAAATTTGTAGGGCAAAGATAGCTGGATATGTGAAACACATTTCATGCCTTTCAATACAGTATGACTCAATATAAATTTTAGAATTTTGACCTGCAATTGTAGCACCTCCCTTGGGCCAATCAATCAGTGTAATGCCAAAAATGCAGGAATGCAGTGTGAGATGCATCATTCCCATTTCATTAAAATTTGATTCGTGTTGTCTGAGATATCGCGTGACGGAAAGACGACCAAATGAACAAGGAATGATCCATAGTCCCGACCAGATTTAGCATCTGGTATAAACTTATAAAGGCCATTGCTTCAGTTGCAACAATAAACGATAATAATAAAACTGTTTAATGAATTGAATGAAAGTGAATTTTAACTTTGTAGGGGACACCTACAAATTGTATTATTATCTATTATTTTGGCATGAAAATGTAAAAATTTTAAGATACTGAATATCAGCTATTGGCAGCCTCTATAAAAATATCTGTATCAGCCTTCAAAAACCCATATTGGTCAACACTAATAGACAACTACAGATAGGTAGATGGTTGGTCGGTTAGCCAACTTGTCACTTAATTGGTTAATTACCTTGTGGCTCGTTAAGCATGGACCCAAAAGCACTGATGATGTAATCGGCCTTCAGCCTAACGATTTGTTCCTCATCTTCCAGCCAATCACCTTCTTCCGTCTGCTCCGTGCGACACAACTGTAACCCGGCAACCCGGCCGTTTTTCATGATGACCTCACGAGGAGACAGGAAGGGCAGGAACTCACACTGCTCCTCCCTAGCCAGCTCCATCTGACAGAAGGCAGGGATTCATCCATCTATCCATTCATTCATCAATCTATATATCTTTCTATACATACACACATCCATCATCTATCTATATCTCCATCTATCCATCCATCCATCCATGCATCCATTTGCCCATTGATCATCTATCTCTCCACCCATCCCTGCCTCCCTCCATTCCTATCTCCATACCTCCTTCCTTCATACCTCGTCCGTCCCTCCCTCCATACCTCAATTCCTCTCTCCCTCCCTCCATACCTCCTCAGGAACAGCCCTGATGTTGGTGAATCCCTTCCTGAAGCAGACGTAGACCCTCTTGGCTCCACAGCGAAGTGCCGAGGTTGCGCAGTCAAACGCAGTGTCACCCGCCCCCAACACTATCACCACTCCACGCAGCTCCGGCAGGGCTGAACGACACTGACACATACCTGGGGAGAGAGAGAGGGGGGGGGGTTAAGCTGCGGGGTTATTTTCTCATCCTGTGGTTTTCCACCTCTGACTAGGGAGAAATTGTGCAAATACACCATTAACCCACCGTGTGTGTGTATTTGTGTGTGTGTGTTACCTGGCTTGCTGGCAGCCGCCACCATGGGCAGAAAGTCTTTGGACGTGAAGAAGCCTTGTTCCATGGTTAAACCCTGGAAGATTTTAGCTCTGTTGGCCTGAGGGAGACCTGGACACACACACACACACACGTGTAAGTGAGAGATAGAGAGACAGATTATGATTATAGTTAGCATGCAGTCAGAAAATTCATAAAAGTCATTAGATTATTGATATTTTACTGTCATTTTTGCATTGCAATATAACTCCAGGCAGAGATGTAGTGGAGGGTTAACTCTCTTAACTAAATTTACTAGTAGTAGTAGTTTACTATTAGTTTAGTTTGTTTAACTTCAATTGTTCCTCTATGGTTTGAGAAAATTCAGTGATGCTTGGTGCTGATAAAACATAACTGGAAAAACTTAACAATGCACAGTGTTCAAATTATATAAAAACATTTTGGAGATCGACAAGTGGCACTGACCAATCCCGATGAAGACAGCCTTGAATCCTTCCTCTTTCAGTGATGTCAGATTCATGCCGTTAACACCTAGACCCTTCTCACACACCACCTGTATATCACACATACACACACACACACACACACACACACACACACACACCATGTTTAAACGGGACTGTGTAGGAGTGGGAATCACCAGTACCAGCACACCAGTACAATACTAGAATATTTTGATGAAAACATGATGAAAAAACACCACAGGATTATGATTTTTACTATTCTGTTTTTCTTTCTTGAATTTGATCACAATATAAAAGGTATTAATAATTCTTAAGGTAATACAAATGCAAATCAAATTGAATCAGTATCGGAAAAAAGCCATGAGTGAATTTCTAAATAAAAGTCAAGGCTGTTTAGTATATCTATTTAAACATTTACCCATTAAAAATATGACAAATTATGATTAATAAATATGAGTAAACAATTATGAGCACTTCATTACCTTTTTTTAAATGTGACATCTGACATATATGTGCAGTTATTCTATACATTATGAGTTGCTACAGCCCTTACCTTGACTCCCAGGTCCTTCATGAGCTCGATCTCAAACTGGACAGCCTCGTGGGGCAGCCGGAACTGAGGGATTTCTGATGTGCTGCAGGGAAGCAACAGGTTTACATCAGATATAGGCCATCAACAAGGAGTTCCCACTGTGGCCGCAATGTAAAATACCATGACTTTTCCACGACTTTCCATAACGAAGCTGGAAGGCTTCCAAGACCTAAAAGTACTTTTCCCTCCTGGTTTGTTCATTTAGTTTTTACAGTCTGCTTTCCACTGCAGTTGGGCTGAAAATCACAATCTACTGCATTCCCTGACTTTCCCAGAGAATTTATCAATTTATGTTTTCCTTTCTGGAATACAGCTCTCTAAATTCAATGATTCAAAGTGGAAAACCTGCAGACAGAAAGAGTGGGAGTCAGAAATGGAGCCTGAATGTCAGATGTTGACCGCATCAGACTCAAAGAGGCCAGTGAAAAGTTTTATTTCATTATTAGAATGTAAAAGCTCAGCGATATATATGATAACCCAATTATGACTTTATTCCAGTATGTTTTTACAAATATTACCTCAGCCCTCCTATGTACTTCTGCTTCTCGAAAATGGTGATGTCATCGTAGCCGAGGCGAGCCAGGAAGGAGGCACAGCTGATTGACGCGGGGCCGCAGCCAATCAGAGCGATGGGGGCGTGGTAAGACTCTGGCATCTCATTGGCTGGTGGGAGCTCAGGGTTCCTGACCTGAGGGATGCCCATCTTACTGAACACCTGAGAAAGAAAACAACATATCACACACACACCCTAAAACTTTAACATTCAGCACTATGTTCTTAACATTTACATTTACATTACATTACAGTCATTTAGCAGACCCTTTTATCCAAAGCGACGTACAATAAATGCATTCAACATAGGTCGGTAAGAGAACTACTAGTCACCAGGAATCATCAGTACATTTCCTTCCTAAACAAGCATTTAAGAGCATAACCAGTGCTAAGGTAAAAGTGCAGTAACATTAGCTACCTACATTTAAGTAAACAAGTGACACAAATAAGTAAATCAAATAAACAAGAGCTAAGACAAAATAAGTAAGTCAGATAAACAAGCGCTAATAAACAAGAGCCCAGGCGAATAAGTGAAGACAAATAGCCTAGTGCTAAGAGGAAGGGTCAGGGTAGTGTTTCCTGAACAGGTGGGTTTTCAGCCTGCGGCGGAAGATGGGCAGCGACTCTGCTGTCCTGACATCAGTAGGGAGTTCATTCCACCACTGTGGGGCCAGGACAGAGAAGAGCCGTGACCGTGTAGATCGGCCGCAGGGGCCTCTGAGCGACGGGGTAACTAGTCGGCTTGAGGCAGCAGAGCGAAGTGGTCGGGCTGGGGTGTAAGGCTTGACCATAGCCTGGAGGTAGGAAGGAGCTGTTCCTTTTACTGCCCTATAGGCTTGCACCAGGGTCTTGAACTGGATGCGAGCTGCTACAGGGATCCAGTGTAGAGAACGGAGAAGGGTAGTGGTGTGGGAGAACTTGGGGCGGATGAACACCAGACGAGCTCCAGCTTTCTGAAGAAGCTCCAGAGGTCTGATGGCAGATGCCGGGGCACCAGCAAGGAGTGAGTTGCAGTAGTCCAGTTGGGAGATGACAAGAGACAGGAGGAAGGAGTTGGGCATGCAGACCTGGAGGTGAGGGGACAGAGATTGTCCAAAGAAAAGGACAGAGTAGAGAGAAGAAGATCAGTGGCAGTATCAGGGGATAGAAGAGAGAGAAGGATTCAGGGGCAGGGAGGGCAAAGAGAACAGAAGAGGAAAGATCAGTGGGGGAGAGCGAGCGGAGATTGCGACGGGAAGAAACCATGTGGGTAGGCGGAGGATGTAAGGGGGGAGAGGAGAGAGAGAGTGAGACAAGGACATGAAGTAATGGTCAGAGAGCTGGAGAGTAGTGACAGAGAGGTTAGCAGTGGAACAGTGTCTGGTGAAGATTAGGTCCAGCTGGTTGCCAGCCTTGTGGGTAGGAGGAGATGGGGAGAGGGATAGGTCAAAGGAGGAGAGGAAAGAAAGAAGAAAATCAAGCTTCCCAGTCTGGATGTTGAAGTCACCGAGAAAGATGAGTCCAGAGCCATCGTCAGGGAAGTGGGAGACTAGTGTGTCAAGCTCTTCCAGGAACTCACCAGAAGGGCCTGGTGGGCGATAAACAACCACCATGGTGAGCTTGACTGGATGGGAAACAGTGACAGCATGAAATTCAAATGAGGAAGGTGAGAATTGTGAAATAGAAAAAAAGAGAGTATTTCCATTTGTGGGAAATTAGCAGGCCAGTACCACCACCTCGCCTCGCAGCTCTGGGGTTTTTCTGGGGTGATCCAAGTCTCAGTTAGAGCAAGAAAGTTGAGGGAGAACAAGGGTGCGTAGCCTGAGATGAACTCAGCTTTCAGCATAGCCGACTGGCAATTCCAAAGCCCCCTTGCCACCACTTGCTCTATGTGAGTTGAGAGAGTAGGATAGATGAGATTAGTGGGGTTGCGGTTTGACCCAGCATTTGTGCGACCACCAGAAAGAGGAGTAGACAGGAATAGAAAGCAAGTACATGGTAGTTCACAGTACAATGGCAGAATTTAAATCATAATATGAAAAGAAGAAGCACCCATTCAATCCGTTGATTGAAGAAGTCAGACTTGAAAAAGTTGCCCTAGCCTTCGTTTGCCAGACACTTGAAAGCTGACGCTTTCAAAACAGTAGTGGTTTAAGGCTGCTTCCACTGATTGCTAATTGTCTGCCAGGAGCGCAGGCCCCTCCCAGACAATTAACAAGTCAATTGGCCTAGCTCGGGTGAAACTACCTGCAATTGGGAGTATGACACAAACAGAAAATGGACTTACTTGTCTTAACCCTAGGCTAGTTTAATAACACACTAAATCAAAACAGCTAAAACAACAAGATATAAGGATACACTGAATCAAAACAGCTAAACAACAAGATATAAGGACAAACAACAACAGTTAGGCCTGAAGGTGTGGTTATAAAGACAAACTGACCAACTAGCAGCTAACAATAGACTATTGAATAAAGCACTAGTACTGAAGCAGTCTAAGTACAGCTAATAGCAACTTGATAATCAAAAAAAATATACTCAGCCTATTCTAGATTAGTCAAGCAGTTCAGAAAGGACAAAGTTAAAAAGGACAAACCTTTCTGGTCCTCAGGGGAGAAGGAGAAGAAGAGGAAAGGAGAGGCAAAGAAAGAGGTATGACACAAGTTTTGATACAAACTAATTTTGTCTTAAAGAAAGAAAGATAGGCTACTTAAGCCATGGTAGAGCATCGAGTCTGTTTGTGCGGAGGGTGGGTGATGGAAGCTAGCTAGCTACATTGTTAATAAATGTTTATAATTGTACACCTAGACCCTTGTGATTGAACTGGTAACTGGGTGAACAATAAGCTCAAATTAGCATTTACCATTGGTCAACAAAACCAATCAATTTGAAAAAGAAAGTCAAGAGCACACTAAATAAAATGAAATGAATGGAAATACTGTAAATACTCTAAATATTATTATTGTCATTAACCTTTGGGTTATTTGGTGTTTTACAGTTGTGGTATATGTAGTTATTTGTGCATCTGGTTTGACAGGGGATAGGGACCATGTGATTCCGTTGCCTCTTTAGCTCAGTCAGTAGAATATCAGATGCTCTGCTCTCAAGCTGAGGGTCATGAGTTCAAACCTCACATAGTCTTAGTTATCATCTCACTGCCAATTTTTATTGGTGAATCATAATGAATCATAATGAATCGATTCACTTCTATCGGACGGCCTGAAAGAGTTAGTTAAAAGGGTCGGTCTTCCCATCACTAGTGCCCAGCAGCCTGCCATCTACCTCATTTGAACATCCTGGTTATAGTGCAACCACACTCCCATCAACCTCACACCTATATCTGCTGGTGATGCAACATCCTCTGAACCACCGTATGGAGCAGGTGAGTACAGCACATTTTTCCATACCAGCTTCTGTATTTTAGACTCAGCTTTCCTATCAGAGGGCAAGCAGTTAAAAGTGAAAAATATTTGGCTATAATAAGGTAATAAGCTTTAATAGGTTGCTTATTTAGGTATAACAGTGATTGATTTTGAT
>CABFOQ010046117.1:0-10171 GCA_900660455.1 Gephyroberyx darwinii | reverse complement strand
GAGAGAGGTGACTAAGGCGGAGGAGAGTGAGAGAGCAAGATAAATAGAGGGAGTGATGGATGGGGAGGAGAGGAGTAGAAACAGCCCAGAGCTCCACTCGTCTACTGCATTCATCACACCGTTCAGCTGGGCGACAGGCAGGGAGGAGGGCGGACAGACAGCACACCAAAACAACCAGAACACCAACAGCCTCTCAATGGCAAAGGGCTTCCCAGCGGTGAAAGGCTGTGTGGAGAACGCTGCCGTCGAGCCTGTCAGCGGTATTACATTCTACCGCGATCATCAAGAAACTCATCATCAAATACCTTTCATCCCATCTGCACTTCTGTCTATAAAGGAGAGAGGCAAAGACGTGCTTGTTTATAAAGCTCTTCTGGGCTCTTATAACTCTGGTGGAAAACGACCATTTACGAGGAATTGTTTTTGTCTTTTTCCTGTAAATAAATCTTTATTATTACTTTACTGTCTCTACCACACAGTAGTGATTTGCTGTTATGAAAGGGTAGGTTTTTCCTCTGCTGCACATCAAGTGATGCGTTTTTAGCAGAGATGTGGCTCTTTTTCTAGGTATCACTATCGTTTATTAGCCGCCGTCTACATCTGGTGACTAGTAGTTCTCTCTGGTGACTAGTAGTTCTCTCTGGTGACTAGTAGTTCTCTCTGGTGACTAGTAGTTCTCTCTGGTGACTAGTAGTTCTCTTACCGACCTATGTTGAATGCACTTATTGTACGTCGCTTTGGATAAAAGCGTCAGCTAAATGACTATAATGTATAATGTAATATCATGTAATGTAATGTAATGAGTGTCTTTATCATCATGTTTAGCCAGTGCCTGCATTGAGTTGCAAGTGGCAACTCAATTGCAATTTGCAAACATGTCTGTTGGTTTGAAAGCTTAATGATCACTCAGTTAGCAGGTACTAAAATAGCTAACAGTACTGACAGTTGTTGTCAATATGTCATCGGTTGAGTAAGTAGTAGATAGACAGTTTTATAAAACATATCTGATATATATATTACCGTCTCTGTAGACATGGTTGCTCTTAGGCACCGGCTGAGATTCTGTTATTGTGTTGTAATTGCTTCACTAGTCTCAGTAGAACAGCCTGTGCTGGTTGGTTTGGGGCTGTGGGAGCTGCTGTCAGTCCGGTGACGTCAAAGTACTGGTGAAGCCGTTGTGAAGTGACTGCTGGGAAATGCAGCGAAACACACCAGAGTAATGACTGCTTATCACCAAACGTCTCCCCAAAATCAAGCAAAACTAAAATCTTGCGGATTATCGCTTGAAGCAAAAATGACTTCATGTACTCTGCTTCATCTACATGGAATGCACCGCAAAAAACGATTTAAAGCCGTAAGATTTGATGTAAAAATACATCTGTATTATCAGCCGAAATCACAAAGTGGAGCTGCGACAGAGAAGAGCGTCCAATCCTCCTCTAATCAATACGCTGTGTATTTGCCCAAATGAAATTCTGGTGTATGGAAACCTCTCACTGCACAGGAATCGACAAAGTTAACTTTGATGAAACTTAAGAGCTACTGTCTCCTAACCAGCAGCGAGCACGTGCTCTGACCAGAGAAAGCTGGACTCCACCAACAATGTGAATCTGCTGCGAAAAAGATGAGAGACGCCACTAAGAAGAAGAAATGTAGGTCCAAGAAGTACACTGACATAAAATGACATCATTTCTGGGTAATGAAGTCCTTCAAACATTCTTCTCTCGTTGCCACTTGGGGCCGCCAAAGTGTGACGTTACCTTGTGCGGCTTTAAGGCTGAACGAGTTGGTCTCTCTTGGTGAGGTGAAACTAAAAATGAAGTATCTTGAGGCAGACTCGGTAAAGAGCTGCCTGCTGTGTTTATTGAGGGTTTAAGCACATCTGACCTGTGAACGTGCTGATTTGATATTGGATTAATGTCTTCTGGAGCACTAATACAGAAGATTACTGTTCTCTTGTTTATTTTGATTTTAACGTTTTAGCTTGCTCTTTCTTGTAGGTGACTTTAATAATAATAAAGGTTAATAAAATGGAAAAACAGATTTTTTGTGATCATTTACCGCTCCACAAAGTCTATGTATGATACAATACAATGGCGTGGGGACTAGCAGTTTACAAATCGTGATGTACAGTCCTTTCACATCAGGACATCACAGCATATTACACAATAATCAACTCTACGTTCCACACACACACTTAATCAAAGTCTGCCAATCTACATTTAAAGACCTATCACCCATGCACCTTCATTCCCCCTTTCCAAAGACCACGGCAAACATAATTTCCTCTCATCCACCACCGATCCCCCTCAAGTTCCCTCCCCACGGACCCCGTGGGGTTCGAGGTAGTGTGATTAACACGATGCAGTCCAGCAGCAGAAAACTCCAAATGAGCTATATCTGGATAATCAGCGAGCCAGTCGGTGATACACAAAATGTGTGGTGACTTCCAATGGCACATAATCATCCTCTTAGCTGCCCTGATCCCTGCCAAGAGAATCTGCCTGGTTTTAATGGGAAGATTGAGGGTGAATGGGGTGTGATTTCCCCTGAAAAGGAAGAGAGGATTTGGCCAATATCCTCCCAAAATTGGTAAAGGGCAGAGCTTTCCCCAAACCATGTGGATAAAGGTTCCAGGGACATCGTCAGAGCCGAGCAAACAGTTGGGAGATGGTGCTATGAATAAAATCATAATGGATCATTTGATGGTTTGGATTACTGAAGAGAGAAAAACATTTCTGCAAACGCCAGTCAAATGAGATGTCAGGTGACCGTAAGCCCCTTTCCCAGTGGTTATCAAGTGGTCATGTGATAGCATTCACTATATACTCTGTCTGAGATATGTTTGGCTTTTAAAAAATTGTGTAACGATGACGGTTTCATTTTTGCTTCCGTGGCATGAAAGAGTGAAGCTGTAGATAGCAGAGGAAAGAAGATTATAGCTGCTCTGAACATCCTGTGATGCACGACTTTGGCTTTCCATCTATAACAAGGTTGTTATTGTGGAAAATGGAGGAGTCAAAATGAAAGTTAGAGGTATCCTGGCCAGTTTAGTCACTTTGTATCAAGTAGGAATTGGATGAGTGATGACAGGCCTATATTTTTTACGCTCTTTGGTTAAAAGGTAAGAGTAAATAAAATGTGGATGAGGATGAATAATGCTTGACGGGGTGCCAGCAGACCAGTGAGTCTGGGCAAAACCAAATAGATAATGGCCGTAAAGACGACCAAACGGAACCAGTGAACTAAAAAAGTTTATCCTTGGATGGATATTCATCATGATCATGGATAGACTGGAAAGTAGGAAGTTTATTTCATCTATCAATGCCCATGCTAACATCCCCCAAAGACTTTGTTTTTTTAAATGCATGACTAAGCAGTTGATCATCATTCTTAAACCCCAACGATCCCCTAAAACATGCCTCAAAAAGTCTAGGGGTTGAAGTAGAGCTGGAAAGGTCAAGGAGTCAAAGCGAACCTTGCTCAAGCTTGGGCTTCAGCAGAAAACTGATATGCACTGCCTGGCTTCGTTACACCACCACGGACATAAAGCCTTTGACACCACATCAACCTCCAGAAACAATGGCAGCAGGTATAATTACTGGTATGATCTCCAGTTTCAACAGAGACCGGCACTGACAAAGTAATATATCAAGCTGCTTCAAGGATGGGGGATTGGATACTTGCTAAGAAATACTGTGGTACAACACAACATGCAGCCTCGAAAATACATCCTTGTCATTGTATTTGTCCTTGTCATACATTCATTCAAAAACAGCTTCAGCAACGGCAACAAGGAGCGTAGAGGACGACATACATCAGCAACAAGCAACACGAACGTCACCATCGCCACAGCAACACAACGACAGAGTGCAGGACCGAGGGCTTTGTGACAGGCTGGTCAGCATGACCCGCATTAGGTCTGTCACTTGTCTCCATCAATAAGTTTCCTTACAGGAGAGAGAGCGACGGAGACAGAGAGAGACAGCGAGAGAGGAGAGGGAGGTAGGAGGAGGCGGGACGTTTGTTGGTGGCGTAGAAACAAACCTTAACTTGCACTTTTGTGAGTCTCGTTTCTTAAATTCTTCTTAAAATTTCCAGCTTGAAGGGAATGGTGCTGAGGTCATTTAAGTGGAGAGAGGACTGCATAAGGCCCAAGGGCTCATAAAACCCATTAAAAAACACATCACCGATTCAAATCCCCTTCCCTAATTTCCAGAATACATTTGCAGGAGTCTGAAAATAAGAGTCCCCCTTTTTTTTCTACGTTTCTGGAAAGTTCACACCTACGGATGTGATGTTTTTTTGGCCGACACGCTGTCTCTGCATATCTCTGTCACGCTGCTGAAATATCGCCGCGTACAGACTGATCCATACATGGGTAGATAAATGTACTGGTGGCAGACATATAGACAGGCAGGCAGGTGGATACAACATGTCATTTACCAAGCCACGCTTTTTATACCATCTCCAACAATCAGACGGATAAAGGCAGATGCATTAAGGCAGATAAACACAGCCTTCTCACCTTGACTTGTTCTCGGCAGTCCTTGAAGCAGAGGCCGCTGAGCACTAAAGAGAGAGAAAGAGAGAGAGAGGTCAGGAAGACGTGATATTTGACGTGCTTTCACATATACATCGCAATAACACAGCCTGCTGTGGAACGAGCCCCGTCTGTCATGGCACTGTATGTGTGGGATAAGTGCAACTCGGCATGTATCGAGACACCAGACAGGTCAAACTCATTTCACATCTCGAAATAAACTTTGCTCATGCGAGGGCTCAAATTAGTTCCACTGTGCCGGGCGATCCAAACAATGAAATCTCATTTGCTTCTTCGCATTCGCATCATATTCTTCACAATATTAACCACGTCTCCGAGGGCCTCCGTGTCCCATGTAGATGTGGACTAAAAAGACAAGCGGGGGAAGAGGGAGGGCGATAAATAAACCGGTAGCGAGGGGGAACACAGCAAATAAATGTGCTAACTAATAAGCCCTGTGTGTGTGTGTGCTGAGGGAGTGTTTCAGTTATTTGTGTGTACAAGCAGAGCGAGGACGAAATCCGCTGAATTGCTAATCAGTCATTAGCCAAGTGACTTTATTAGCATGCTAATAGGGTCCTGGGTCTAGGTTGCCTTGATGTGTCTGTTGGAGTCACGCTGAAGCCCAATACTCCGTTAATTAGGTCTGTGCCAGTCTTCGGCGGCTGCGCTAAATAACAGCCAAACTAACTCACCCATTCAAAGGCGACATCACAGCGCTGCCGGCGCCGGGGGGATTAGACTGATCACTCTATAGGCGACGTGACAAAGATGCAACCGTAGCCTCATCAGCCCGTCGGTTATTAAAAAGTTCTGTGAAGGTTCTTTTGAAGGGGTTGTTTCGAGCGCACGAGTGAAGAGGTGGTTTTGGTAATAGCTGACCCTGCATGTGGAAGCCAACTGTGATAACCATGTGGAAACTCCTCCTCGTTTATTCTCCTCCGAGTCATTCCTCTCTGTACTATTTATTCTTCTCCACGTGATCATTCAGTCTTTATAGATCTGTCCATCACCGTATGAAGCATTCGTGAACGGGACGCCATAACACTGAAATGCAACATGACACATTACATTTACCTTCCTAGTTTTTAATAAGCTTTAGTCTCACAGACTCGTTAGTGGCTAAAAATAATTGGCTTAAGATAAGAAGTTTTTCAATTCTGGTTAAACATAAAACACACCTGGGAAGTGACTGCTGAGTGCACACTACTGGGGCAACTCAAGGTGGTTTACTGCCCCCCCAAAAAATCACACCAACATGTTGCATCCAAGTGCAGTAATAATAACAACAATGGTCAAGGTTTGATTGTGGGTTGCACCATTTTGTTAATGTTGCCTTCAGGTGCAATAATAATAATAATGGTTAATGTTTGATTGCCAGTTGCACCATTTTGTTTTGTGATTGTCTGCAAGCCCTCTACTATCACTCTGTCTAAATACACAGGGGGAAATATATATATATAAAAAAAAACCCTAGCTTTGATTTTGAAGAGGTTACAGCGTACGTGTGCCAAATGCAAGTTATCAGCTTTGAAGTCCACAGGCCTATTAAGGATAAGCCTGAAGCACAATTCAGATGGAGATCCCATCAAAGACAAGCATGCCTGCCTTGACCCTAACTGACCATGCTGCTCATCAGCCGCTACATAACGGCAGCATCCAAGATAAACACGAGGTTTGACTTAGAAATTCAATTTTTCCAGATAAAGAAGTTTTTTCAATGACCTCACTGATGCTCTTGTGCAATTTCCGTCACTTTTTTAAAAATAGTTTTTAATGATCACTTGGTCGTGAAACTTCTTCTAGGGAACCTAAAATGGTCAGCCTTACACACTTTGGTAAACAATGAATATTGAACCCAGGAAAAGGACAACATGTAGAGGTGATACCACTCATCAGATAGCCATGCACAAAGCACACAGCAGATCAACACATCACAGGGTTCGGACCAAAGTCGCCTATAAGGACGCAGCTGATCAATAAATCAGAGGCATCAGATTATTCATTGCTTGTTTGAACCTCATGCTACTTTGTGGTCAGCTGGTCGCTATAGGCACATGGTCAAATGGCACTGTCAATCAATACATGATAGGGATTAGACTGAGCGTGACTTGTTTGACGTCAGCGTGACTTGGGATTAGCTGTAAAACAAAATGTAAAATCGACAGATCGTATGGATTGGACAAAAGCTTATGAACCTGATAGGGATGAGTATAAATGTGCACGGTAGAAAGGAGGACAGCTGATCGATGGATCATAAGTATGGCCTTTTGAATGACATGTATTCAGTACTCTAACTATCTTGTTCATTCAACACAACAGGAAGAGAAAGACTTGGTAAAGAATTAGGTTACTTGAGCGACAGACAGCCCAACGTGCTCCTCGCTCAACTTAAACTCACGTGCTATGCTAGGAGATCATAGGGCTGTCTGGGGGGTCACGCTCTTGCAACCAACACACTGACAACATACTCCTGTCTGCAACCTGATGCCCTCGTAAAAAGTGAAACGTTCAAATGAACAGTGGAAAAACTGGGGCGACCGTGCATCTCCTTCCTTACTTTCTTTTAAGATACTGACACGGCACCTCTGCTTTATACAGTGGAGAGCGATAGGAAATATGAGAGATGTGACATGCACCCCACTGCTCACAGGGCCAAATCGTCTTCTAAATACGAAACACACAAACATGTGCATTCACTGGGATTCATTTAGTAGCATGAAAAGGAAATGCTGCTCGGCATATCTGAAAAGAATGATTTCCACACCTCAGCTGTTTTCCCTCTGTGTGCCCGTGTGGCTAACAGGTCGGTTCAGAAGTCTGGATGTCTGTAAGAATAAAGCTCCCAGAGGTGTGAGATCATGGCTGTGAATTTGACTCACAACCTTTGATCCCCTTTATCACCTTGCATCAATACGAATCCCGATTGTATTCGGATAGAGCAAAGAGGCGCTAATGCAGCCAAGATGCATCGAAGGTACGTACGATCGGCCAAACCATCTCCGGAGGTGGTCGGAAATACATTACAAACACATCCACGTATAGAAACAGGAATAAACTTTTGCAACTTTTGAAAATATGTTCTGCAGCTCAGTGAAATGACAGTTGTTTGTATCTTCAGCTCATTAGCTGTATTGTTTACTACCTACTCTTTTGTAGGCTGTGCATCAGGGAATATGAGTTCATTCAGCAGCTAAACAGTTTTTTTTTTTATTGTTCGGCGTTTGAGGATGTTATTTGGCTCCTTGTAGCGGAGGAGTTAACCTAGATAGAGGCTTGGTTAGCCAGAGGAAACTCAACATTTAAACCAGAGGTGTGTATTGATTGTTTCGGAGTTCGGGCAGCTCATGGTTACCCATCCCCATTATCCATTTGGTGCATCCACACAGCCTGTTGCCACGGTTACCTTCCAAACAAACACTGCAGGAAGGCGGAGCGCGGCCCAAAGCAGTGAGCTGAGCTGGAGATCGGGAAACAGCCTATTTAACAGTTACCGTAGCCCACACTGTTTTCTGAAAGAAGCTACTGCTCGGGGTCAAGTCTCAAGTCTCCAGGCCTAGGAAGTGAGGAGGAGGTGTTTACTGTCAATTTTAACAGACATATAACAGCAGGAAGCGATGTACATGGCAGTGTTTTAGCAAGGGGAAAAAGTCTGATTTTAGTGTAGGGCTGGGCAATTAACCGAAAATGTATTGAAACCGACATTCAGAACCTCTCACGACTTCATCTTGCCCATGTCGGTTAGTTCGGTTAATACTTTCCCCAATGTGCGTTCATGAACTGTCACCTTAAAAAAAAATACTACGTCGTGTTCAGTCACGTGCCTCCGCCCCGTCCAACTAACGCCGGGATCAGACCGGTTTTGACCGTTCAGACCGGCCGTGCCGCGGCAGGGAGCTCAGTTGGACACAGGAACGGCATCTGGTGAATTTTCAAAATAAAACAAATTTCAAAATAAAACATCCTGTATAAAATAAATTATCGGTCATTAATCGTTATCGAGGTAAAAGTTTGAAATAATCGTGATATTGATTTGAAGTCATATCGCCCACCCCTATTTTAGTAAAATCAGCTAAATCATACGTAGACATAATCCAGATGCATGTTAACATCAGCCTTTGTCTCATGCCATCCTCCCTTTCTCCAATCTTTCCTGTCACTCTCCATGAAGTACAATCTAATAAAGTACAAATGCCTTCAAAACAATCTCCAAAACAAGAGTTTCTCCTGTACCGTCATCTGTTTGTTTATTTGAAAGCCGTGCTGGCGCTGCGCCGGCTGAGATCAGACCAGCGGGAAACTGGCTACAAGTGGGGTGGAGTGCAGCTCTCATTTTTTATCTCGGATACTTGAGATAAAAAAAAACAAAAAAAAAAACATCTGGTAATTTTAGTGAGTGAGTACATGGTGTCTTTACACATCCACAGGAAACTCTCGAATGTGTGTGTGTGTGGGCGTACGGCATTGGAGAAATGAGTAAATTTAATCAGTGAGCGGAAACACACACTCGCGCCGAGACTTTCATGAACTGACATGACATGAACACTGATGCAGAGAGAGAGAGAGAGAGAGAGAGAGAGAGAGAGAGAGAGAGAGACTGTATGAACGCTGATGTCCTTCACGACTCAACGGGCATGCCACCGCTCCAGGAGGTAGATGAGTCTGTGTGTGTGTGTGTGTGTGTGTGTGTGTGTGTGTGTGTAGGCATGTCTGTGTGGAGACAAGGAGGCTGTCACTAAGAAATATAAATAAATAAATGCAATAAATTTGTGTGAAGCCGCTTTGTTCCCCATACTTCAGTCCCTGGTTGACATGTAACAAGCACACAACAGCCCCTCCGTGGCCAAAACAAGATCCCGGGAATAGCTCTCACACATCCTGTGGGGAACAGATTTTGCGCTAAGCCAAGACAATAGATAGGATGTGTCTCTCTCTCTCACACACACACACATAGAGTGTATCGCCTCTGTGGGACTGTGGGACTAGCCTATTTTCTAGTGTAATATTAAGACTGATGGCAGCTCTCTTGCAGGACTAACGCAATCAAGTGGAGGATGAACTAGTCTGTCTACTCCCTCTGTGTGTGTGTGTGTGTGTGTGCGTGTGTGGGTGTGTATGTGTCCTCCTCTGTGACAACAAGCCAGTCACTGAGCAGTGTGTCATGAAGAGTGTGTGTATAAATGTGTGTGCTCTTTTTCGGTTTATTCTGGTACGAGTTCAAGTGTGTGTCTGAGTAATCCTCGTCTCTGTGAGCACAAATGGCCCACATAAAAATGTGGAAGCCTGGGGTGTTTGTGTGTGTGTGTGTGTGTATGTGTGTGTGTGAAACAGAGAGATGGAGATAGCCTGGTTTATGTGTAGGTCAGAGAACATAACATTTTTCCCAAATGTCCCCACAAGAATAGAAAAAAAGTGGTCCGTTTTTTTGGCTAAGTTAGGGGTTAAAATGTAACTTAGATTACAGTTCAAGGTCAAGGTTGAAGGAAGGCTGTGTGTGTGTGTGTGTGTGTGTGTGTGTGTGTGTGTGTGTGTGTGTGTGTGTGTGTGTGTGTGTGTGTGTGTCCATCCTAGATTGCTCAGATGGATGTTAGTGTGTTTAATGCAGAGGATTAAACTTGCTTTGCCTCA
>CABFOQ010046116.1:0-15150 GCA_900660455.1 Gephyroberyx darwinii | reverse complement strand
GTAGCCCCTCCCTCTCTGAGTAGCTCCTCCCAAGGTTTTTCCATTTTTTCCTAAAAGGTTTTGTGGGAGTTTTTCCTTGTCCTCTGTGAGGGTCTAAGGTTGGGGGATGTCGTGTATTAACCATTTATTGTTTTCACATGTTGGGCACTGTGAAGCCCTTAGAGACTGTAACAGTGATTAAGGGCTACACAAATAAATGTGATTTGATTTGACATTTCTTCACATTACATTACATTACAGTTATTTAGCAGACGCTTTCATCCAAAGAGACTTAAAATAAGTGCATTCAACGTAGGTAGACACGAGAACTACTAGTCACTAGAAATCGTAAGTGCATGTCTTTCCTAAGCAAGCATCTAAGAGCAGAACCAGTGCTGAGGTAAAAGTGCAATAAGTTATCTACCTAACCCTAAACAAATGAGACAAATAAGTGAAGCAAATAAACAAGAGCTAAGACAAATGAGTGAAACAAAT
The DNA here is from genome assembly GCA_900660455.1 of Gephyroberyx darwinii. NCBI lineage: Eukaryota > Metazoa > Chordata > Actinopteri > Trachichthyiformes > Trachichthyidae > Gephyroberyx > Gephyroberyx darwinii. The sequence goes on along the minus strand of CABFOQ010046116.1, from coordinate 14,676 downwards.
GAGCAAGTGCTAAGAGGTCAGGGTAGTATTTCTTGAGTTCCAGTTCGCTATCCTGCCTGCTCGTCTGTCTCTAACATAATGTCTTGCTCTGATTTCTAACAAAACTGTCAGTAAACTGGAGGAGAGGGGCCTCTTGTCTCTGTCCAACCAGCTTCTTGTCAATACAAATGTCACTTGGTCATGGCTGCTGTTTGCCTATCTTGTACTAGGTCCTCTATTTCTTTAAGATAGCACACTTCCCTAAACATACTGGGTTGTTAATGTGTGGAGAAGTTGTCAAAAGCAACAAAAAACAAAAGTCAAAATAGCATATTTATGAATAGACTATGTTAAGATAAGGGTAGCCAATGTTTAATGTTGCATGTCAGAGTGGTTAAGAAAGGTCAGGATAAGGTTCATTGAGTGGAAGCAGTTAAGGTGAATAAGAGCTCTGTGTGTGTGTGTGTGTGTGTGTGTGTGTGTGAGAGAGAGAGAGAAAGAGAGAGAGAGAGAGAGAGAGAGAGAGAGAGAGAAGTAATCCCACATACTGTTAATCTACTGCCAAGACACCAGTCTATACTCTGTGTGAAAGTGTTAAATTGACATTGTCAGTTTTGCTGTGTATATAAACAACTTTGTGTGAACACACGCAGGCTGTTGTCCTGAGAGTTTTGTTACATTGTTTTTTCATAAACTAGAATAGAACTGGTGGTATGTTTATATGGGCCTATTGTAGAGGAAACATTGAGAGGCCAATTACAATTCAGTAAGACATAATTATGGTGTTTGAAGCTGGCTCTTATTCTAAGAGGTTGAGCAATATGATAACTGTTAGTTAGATGATAAAACAAGGGAAAGCCCAGTCCCACCTCCCCAAGTAACATGATTATGAAATAATGAAATATGACTATTTAGCTTATTACAGGCCGAATTAGCTTGTGTGTTCCCTGTGTTTGTTTCCTCTCTTAGCAGACATGTTTACTGGCAGCTGAACAGACACTGTTCTCAATAAAATTGTACTACTGTAGAGACTTCTTCCTCGCGTGCGCCAACTCGGCAATCAGACATTTAATGTAACCCCTCTGTCTATGTAGCGTTGCCGCAACACCGGAGTGATATTGGTCATTGCTAATCTATAGTCTTGGTAGCAGCTCTGGGCCTCGAGAATGGAAGCAGCGTCTCCAGTAGCTTAGCATCAACCCGTTATAGTATCACCGGACCGTTATACGGCCGTCTAGGCTGGCTACAGCCCTGCTGCTCTATATAGATCTACCGAATGACCGGATCTCACCTGTTTTATAAGATTCATATCCATCTTCAAAGTCGGTTCTGCTCCACATTGTAGGTAATTTCATATAACTCCGGCAGAGATTAATGGCAGTCAGACCAGAGGAGAAAAGGGGAAAAATAACGAAGCCAAATGTGGTCTTACAAAGATGGACGGAAGTCCTCAAGTGCCCCGCGTGATTTCATGGCGTCTTACTATGAAAACACTGAAAAAGATTTCTCAAATTTCTCATATCTCATAAACGTTCTCTGTCCCAAATCCGACCCATAAATTAAGTGTGAATGTACTGAGGTTGTGTGGAAGGATGTGATCTCAGCAGACTCCTCCTCCAGGCTCAGACTGCAGTACCCCTGCCAGCACCACAACGCACTATGATGCTGCCTTCATGGCACATCGGAAGAAGCCGTACTAGTTGGATCACCCACGTCCAAATGATTTGAATTTACTTAAAATCATAACTAACTTCAGTTTTCAGATGTAGATTTTATTGTATTAGTGTGAATATGACTGCTAATGTTGATTATTACTACCACGTCATACTTCAAATTACCACTGGGAGGCTGACATAACGTTTTTCCCAGTGGGATGGTTGTGAACATCCGACATAACTTGAATCCTATTTACTAAACAGGAGCCTAAAGAACAACCGCACAATATAACCACTTACTCAAAGTCGACATATATTTTTGGTGAAAGGCAAATGCCATGTTTAATATCCTGACATTAATGTGCATGTGTGACTCATTTTGCTTCTTTTTGCAGAGATTCACAGGTTGTTGCACCAAAGAACTGGTAATTACTACATCTGAACCGTTTGGTCTGCCATATATTTGATCCATTATTGAAAGTAATGAGGCATCGAAGAAATAATTATGAACAAACTGTGAAAGCTCATACAGATTTGAATTGAATTGAACGATTCCAGCAACATCCAAAACCAGATTTTTTTTTCATGCCATGCCCTGATCTTAGCAACTGCATTATCAAAACTAAGTTCATTTATCACATGGTCAAATAGTAAGAGCTCAAACGAAAGCTTAGTTTGTCAGGAGAAATCTTCTAACCACAGAGTTTATAGATACAGGCCTTAATGTGCAATTCTCATTTTTTCTCAAATATGATTTTTCTTATACACTTTTTTATCCTGTCCAAGATCACCAGAAAACTGATGAAAAATAAATCTTAGTTCTGGCTAGGTCTGCATGTCAGAGTTAGATATGCAATAAGCATGTGTATCCACTGATTGCCAAGACCAAAGATAATAGCCTTCTGTCTAATTGCTCCATTGTTGTGTATTGTCCTGATTCAGTTATCAAACTAATGCCACTAATGCCTTCTTTGTGTCTGAAATGAAATTATCTGATTAGGGATAGGTTGCTAGGCAGAGCTGCCAAAACAGACCATATTGTGGTTCAGTCAAGGTCTATTTGAGTCTAGACAAATATTACAGTGTTAAGACAATGCACTTCTTCACCAGAAGTCTGTGATCTGTATGCTGGAGCACACTAGCCTTGACCTCATGGATGAAACATTGGAAATTTGGAAGGAGTTGGGAGGGTGCAAATTATGAAAAAAATCATCTAGGCGGACTTGGATGGTGCTTGAGGCAAGGATAAGAGCAAATGTAGTTAGATATGTTGGAGGTGGGGTGGTGTGGGGACAGCTGACTAGAAAGCTGACTCGAGAAATTGGTGTCTCTGCTTCTTCTACAATGGATTTCTCCCTCTTTGTTGAATGTCAGTGCAAAATGATGGATCTAGAAAGAAGCCTTTGCTCTTTTGATTCTGAGGGACTGACACCAAAACCTGAACTTTTTGTTTTAGATCACTGACTATTTTTCTGCTATCAAACTCCATTGTAGCTGCACTGGAAATATCTCAATGTGACATCATGCCGTTGACATTTTCAGTACATGACAAAGTTTCATTAGATACAGTTTAGCACAGTCTGTATCTTTCATCTGCCACAATCAATCATTCACTATCTGCTGTGTTTACTTCTCCATTGAAAGTCTGATGCTTTTGAGAGCTGAGATCAAGTATGTTTTAGTATCAAAACTTAATACTAATGTATGGTCCCTTCAAAGTGTGGGCACTTCTTTAATGTTAAGTTTTGATATTTTGGCAACGTGTTCCCATGTCCATATCCCTTCCATTTATATCCACTTTGTCTAATGGCATACAATTGGTGTGTGAATTCACTTTTAAGTCCATACTTTTTTATTTGGGCTCACTGGAAAATGTGGATATGAAATGTAATCTTAATGGACAATGGTAAAACAGTCATTGAAGCATAGTGCTGCACTAAAGTGCTCAAGTGCCTGCAAGGTGTACACTTCTGTGTGAATGAGGCTTTGCGGTGTTGGAATCAGTGTTGTTATGCATTATCGGGGCAGAGCAGACTGCTGCTGCACTCTTCCGCTCTCTACACAAGGAAGCCACACACACACGCACACACAAATATGCACACACATAAATATGACAAAATAGAACCTATTCAGGTCAGCTGTCTATTTTCTGGTAAATTGTTTGACCACTCATTGGTGCTGCTCTATTGTGAGTAAAAGAATCAGAAGACTAAATGAATGATTTTAACTGTCCAAGATAATGCACAAAGGTGGTAGATCTTTCCAACTAGAAATTATTTTTGGTAATTTTGTGGCCGGAGGTGCACGGGGTCTGTGTATGCACTTATTGACTGTGCAAGACGTGAATTCAGCACAAGGTTATTATGCGAAGGAAGTAATTACCAATCTCTTATACTGCAGAGGAGATATTCATGCTACTTTCTGTTGATTCAATAAACATTTCAAAATAAAATCATTAACAGGCAATTTATTCAGCACCAAGTGCAATAATTCTGTCTAAAACAAAGAGGCTACACTGCACAGAGAAGTGAGAATTTCTTCTTTTCAGATTCATTACATTATTGGCTTTTTATGACATTATAGGCTTAATTATGTTTAGGGTTTTTTTTGTTATAGGCCTCTACAGTGTTTTATTGTTGGGTTGGGGTGAACCTGCTCAAACACACAAGTACTCAAACTCACACACATGCAGTGTAATACACAGGTTTAGAGCACTCTATTCAAACCTTGTTACACATCATTAAGACTCCTCCTCCAATATGCTTCCTACCTACAAATCCTACACCCATACATTTGCTGAGTGTTACTGTGAAACGTTTAACATGCCACATATGAAAAGCTCATTTCATACACAGATGCATAACAGATTGATCCAAAAATCCCAAACATCTATTTAAGTATTTGGTGAATAATATAAAATCAAAAGTGATCAAACTTACTCTTGTTTTTCTTCATGTGCTCTTCAGAAATGCAGAAGTGGAAGCAGAAGGAGGAAATGTCTTTTGGGTTGATCCGTTAACTCTGAAACTGCTGTGCAGTGACAGGAACTCTACCCGCCAACCAAACGGAGTTGTGGTCTAAGTCAACAGCAGCATGATCATATCCTGTATGTGTGTTCTTAAACATAAAGTCTATTGAGTAACTCCCAGGTAAATGCCATAACATATTAGCTTTAGTTGAACATCTTAGCTTCCTTTTCTGCAGGTAGCTCGTAAAAATCTTAGTCAATTTGAAGTGGCCATGGCCATGATTATTGGCACCCTTTTCAATTCAATTCATGTCAATTTTTTTGAGGAAATAGATTCTCATTTGCAGTGTAATTTAACTCATCTATGATAGGTTGCAGATGCCCACATGGTATAAATGAACCACTTATCCATTTTAAAGTGATGCAACAGTCTGTTCTGCTTCCTTGGTTGTCTGTGAAAGGTAATGGTAATGGTTTCAGAAATTGAAGAATGGAAGAAACTGCCAGCAGAAAGGTGCAGGAAGATTATTGGTTTCAAGAAATATTTGGAAGCAGTCATTATTGCCAATGGCTGTGCAATTAAGTACTAGAAAAGGGTGCCAATAATCATGACCATAGCCACTTTTCAATTTTGAAGCAATACCATTTTTTAAATATTTGTATTCTTATTGATCATGTGCTGTTAAATTAAAGGTGAAGATCAAAAGTTGTTTCAATTTCCAATTATTTCAGAAGATATTGTGCATTAACGTTATTGAAATGACAAAATGGTTGTTACATGTAGAGCTGTTGTTGTTGGTCCTACACTCTGTTACAGCTCATAACCCATTTGTATTGTCATCTGCTCTCTAGTTCACCTACCATAACTTAGCCTTGCATTGACATCGTTCCGAATCTGTCGATACCTCGGTTATGTTGAAAGGCTAAACAAGTTACTCGCCCTCATTATTCTTCATTTTTGTCAGTTCCCAGTTTACCTTTATTATTTTACATGTACTATTAAATGCTTTGTGTGTGATGTCAACGTATAGTAGTATTAAATCTTTGTGTGCATTTAAAGCATCGTCTGTGTGGTCTTTGTGTCGGTTACCAATCAGTCACTCGTGTAGGACTGGCACCCTTCACATTATTCTAATATTCTTAATTTTCATATAGATTTGTCTCAAAACACTTACTTATGGTCTGCACGCCATTCTATGTACAGTGGTGGGCCTCCCCTACCATTGACTCAATCAACAATAAAATGCCCTTCATGATTATGTATATAAAAGTGCTTGTCACTCCATCCCTGTGTGTGAGAAAAGTAGAGTGGAAGACTGAAGAGTGTGAAAGTGCTTGTGAAGGAGGCCGAGGCGATGCAAGAGGTACTTTGGTGGCTTTAGTGTGGGTCTCACCATGCCAAAAAAGGTTTGAGTGGCAACGTGTCACAGTAGCAGTTAATTCTGCCAGCTCCAAGAGCCGGACCCTTTCTGCAATAAAAGAAAATATATAGGTAAAAAGGTTGATGCCAAGAAGCACATTGCTGTGCATCAACAGAGCTTGCTGGAGATTACGCAACATTTCCAAAGGAGACCCCAGGACAGCAGAGGGTTCGGAGACTTATTTTGCAGGGAAGTAAATAATTCCATTGCAGCGAAAGACAAGGGATAGGGCATAATTTCAGAATATAGAGGGTCACTGAATTCATCAGGGAAGGGATGAAATACTTATTGGTGACATTTGTTGTCTTCTTTCATTACATGCATGTTGTTTACACATGTAATAGCTGTTAAGTGCAAATTCAACACATGAAATACATTTTTATTCATCCACACACATTATGACAAACTAACGCACACATTCCTCAAGAGTGTGTGTGTGTGTGTGTAAATCTGCATACGAGCACACAGTTCTATTAGAATTTGGCTCTCTTCCCAGCCTCTTGGTCCCAGTCAATATCGAGAACATCGTCACTTAAATCTTCAGAGCTGAACAGACACAATCCAGAGAGTGGGCCCTTAAAACCAAGACCAACACTACCTGGTGGAGGGCCCAGTTCAAAACATTTCCTCTTCCTGTCAAGGTTGACAGTAGTTTTGCCGTCAACATGGCCATCATTAGCCATTATTTTACCAGTGTTAAGATTACTATGTTTAGCAGCACTAGTAGGCTCAGTCTTACTCCACTTTGACAGAGTTTTAGTTGGTGACTTTGTCCCTGGTGTCGCTTTGTATTCCCATCCTGACTTGAGCTCTGTGCATGGCGGTGGCTTTGCTCCCATGACTCTGTCTAAGGTGGCTGCAGATGAGGCTTTTTGTCCAGTTTTGTAATCTTTAATGGCTGTGAAAGCAGACAGTGCAGGGGAATTCACAGTTTTCTCCTCTTTAGAACTTGAGCATTCAGCGCTCGCTGTGTCAGATATAGTTTTTTGGACTTCAATGGGAGTGATGGATGTAGTTTTTTCTCCTTGAGTTTTAGTTGTAGATTTGAGCTCTGAGGAGGTTGTGAAAGAGAATTTGGCCAGAGTGGAGGAGGGCAGAGTGGGCTTAGAGTGGTCCGATTTGGAGAGTACTGGATAATCAATGTGTGTGTTTGGTTTAGGAGACTGGGTGTAAGGAGATATATCTAGTCTAGTTTCATTACCCATGTTATTGAGTTTGGTTATTAGCTGTTGACGTTTCTGTTCTGTAACATCACTCTCCTCCAGTCTAAAACAAGCACTGGTTCCCCTTATCTTACCTCCTACATTTGGAGCCCCGCCACTGTGAGAACCAACAAGTCTGACCTGCTTTATCATTCTGCCATCTGCTGGTGAATTTTGGTATCCCTGCTGATTTTTCTCTCCCTGTTGCTTCTCTTGCCTACCGGTCTCTGTCAATGAGGCAGCTGAGTCGTGACTGACTGGTCTTGGTTTGCTGATTGCTTTTCTGCTGCCATTAGTGCGAATATCTGTGCTGTCTGCGTAAGGGTCAGAATGGGACTCTGTGTTGAAATCTGCGCTAGCATGAGGGTCCTGGTTGTGGATCAGAGGTGTAATGCTGCTCATCTTCTCCCTTGGTTTGAATGCAAAGCCTAACAACTTTGCATGCAGGTCCCTCCCAGTTCCAGTTTCAATCCTTTTCCCTACCCCAGCACTAGCTTTCTTAATACCAATCACTCTCCCGTCCAGATCATCCTGAACTAGGATCTCTGAAGTAAGTGTCTTTCCTACTGCCGGTATGGTGTTAGCTTGGGGGTCTAGAGGGGCATCTGGGGAGAATGCCTGATCTAAACCATCTAGCACATCTTTCCTAATATTAATTCCTGCCACTCCCTTTTGTCCTCTTTTCCCCTGTTTGTCAGGCTGGTGATTCATCTCCAGCTCCCTCAGTCGTTTGTCTCTCAGGTTCTTGGAGACTCTCTGCAACACAGCATCTGATGCCTCTTGATCTGCTGCTGGTGGTGGTCTCTCTGTGTCACATGGCTTTCTTTCCCCTGGAATTTTAGAGTTATTTTCAGTTTTCTTTCTGTCTTCTTCGCTCTTTCTCCTCTCTACTTCTGAAGCAGTGATGATTGTTTCACAAGGGCCCTGATTTGAAATAAATACACTCCCATGGTTTAACGTTGCACCAGTGTTATCTTGTGGTGGCTGAGCAGGATGTTGCTGAAAGTTTTCCTTTGCAGTTTTGTTATTTGGTTGTTTGGGTGCTGTGTTTGTTTCTGACCAACTGGAGTTGTCTGGTTGTCTACTGACATTATTGCTTTGTTGTGTTGATGTAATGGTTGGTGAGGTGATGCTGTCTGCTGAAAATAATGATGGGGTGATTGTCAGAGAGTGGAACCAGTCCAAGCCACTCTCCACATCACCGATAACCTCATGGTCGGTGGCGTCACTGTGGTGTGGTTTGTTTATGGAGTCCATATCTGTGAGTTGGTGCCGGTGGTTATCGGTTGGATGATCGGACTGGGGCGTCCCTGGAACTGTAGCACAAGAGCCTGGGATATTGCTCTTCAGCCTAGGACATACAAATACAAACGATGAACAGCTATCCATTAGGCTTGGCTGGTAACTGCTCCAAAGAGAATGTCATACAAAACTTAAAATGGCTAAGACAAATGGAGCAATAGAACACAGAAGGGATGAAGCGAAATTGAGCTGATGAAGAACGCAATAGTGGCCAGAGGGAGTGACAATGTGAGTCAGCAGAAGAGACAGTTACCTGTCCTTCTGCTTTCAGATCGCACTGTGATCATGAACAATCACACAAATTGTTCAGAGAAAATGAAGAACCTGTCTGAGTTACTCACCTGGTGAGTCTGTTCATCTCCTTGTTAAGGAGGTGGGGCAGCTTCAATCCTTCCAGCACTATCTGACACTGAGTTTGATACTGCTGACTGGGATCAGCAGGGAATGAAGTGTGTAAGGCATTTACATCTCCCAGCAGAGTTCCTCCCTAGGAACAAGAGTGCATGGTACAGTTACAGGCTGTTATAGCATATCCAACTGTAGTATCATGGTGGAAAGTTGGGATGTGGGCGATATACAGGATGTAGTAATGTTGACAGTAATCTGTGTGTTAATGTGAATAGAACATTTGTACTCTAACAATTTGAGAATTACCCTACCCTTGATAAAATGCATGACTGATGTAGAAGAGGTGTGAGGATAAAGGAGAATGTCATTTTGGTCATGTGACCATCTTTCAGTTAGCAACGTCTCAATCATAAGGTTTTCATCAGATCACCCTGGATGTGGGTATATTCTGTTTTCCCTCACCTGCATTGAACACTCCATGATAGAGACAGCCACCACAGCATCCTCTATGGTCACCATCTCTCTATACATCAGCCTGGCATGGGCTTCACAGGAAAAACACACATTAGTTTTGTCTGACCATTACAGAACTACTGTTATCCACATTTTACAGTTTTTTCTTTCAACAGAAGGCATAAAATCCTGTGATCCTGTGTCCTGTGATGTATTAAAGGGCTGAGGTGAACTAAATTAAAATTTATACTGATTTGAAAAGCACTGGAGTCAAATGAAATAAATTTCCCAGCCATACCCTCGGCCAGTCTGCTGAGACTCTCCAGCATGCGGATGGTGGTGCGGGCTGCATTGCGGCTGTCATTCTGTCTCTGCAGCTGGTAGTAACGGGCCAGGATGCTGTTAGCCTCCTCAGATACCTGTGGCTGCAAGCGTTTGATCACACAGAAATAAGCCTTCATCTTCTCCATGGACCACAGGGAGGAAGACTCACTGGGCACTCCTACATGAGAGATAGAGGACTGCACTTGAATCAATACGGCATTAATTTAATGCATTATTTTCCATATTCTTGAATTCGGAATTATTCATCTGTTCTTAACTTTGTAACATTTTTATGACGATGTTAAAACACACATTGAAATAAAATGCAGTTGGGTAAACAAATCAATGAATTTGACACCAAACATTGAGTCAAGAAATTATATAAAATACATTTAAGGACTAACGCTCATTGATCATTAATTACAATAAGTAAATGGGGTATATTATACGTTATCAGTCTGTGGGTGTCTGTGACCCTGTGTTTACATGCCTAAATGCTCCCGTTTGCCTAAAATTGGCTTTTCAATGATGTTAGGGGCATTTTGAGGCAAATATAATTGCAGTACATGTGCTGCAATTATATAAACTGCCCATAGGTGTTAATGTGAGCGTTCGCCGAACTGCCGCTACGTTGAGGCATTCACCACTTTTGTTTGGACAGTTGAAGATTGTGTTGCTTTCTAACTCGTTTGCTTCCCTTGAAGAAAGGCAAGCCAAGCCAATTCATACCTACCAATTATTCAAGCCTGTCTATTCAGCTCAAGAAAAGGGCGATTATTCTTGAAGCACACCTGTTTTTGACCCAGACAGCTCAGTCAGTAGAGCATGAGACTCTCAGTCTCAGGGTCGTGGGTTCGAGCCCTACATAGTGTTAATTATCAGCTTTCTAAGTTGCTTTGGATAAAAGTGTCTGCTAAATGACTGTAATGTAATGTTTTACATTACAGTTCCTACCTCTCTCCGCCAGAATGAAGGAGGAGATAATACGGTCCCACTCTGGGTTCCTGGTGTCCAGCAGAACCAGAACCAGGTCAAAGCGGCTAAGCAAAGGGCTAGCCAGAGCCACGTTCACTGACACTGTCTCGTTGGGATCGTACTGGCCTTTAGGGTTGGTGGCTGCCAGAATAGTGCTACGAGTGTTCAGCTTACACACCATACTATAGAGAGGAGAGAGAATGAAAAACAGGATAGGGGAGAGAGATTGTGAATGTAAGTGAATCTTAATGTTAGCATCCATACTGACTAATGACTTACCTTACTCTCCAAACAAAGAATATGAGTGTGTTATGCTTCTGTAGGAGAGGATTTAAATATGTCTTTTATATGAAGAAGTGGAGTGGATACTAATGTGACTGCATCCGTTGGCCACTCTAATATCCTATGGCTTTATGGATGTGTATGCATGTTTGTCCTACCCAGCTTTGGCCACACTAATAGTCTGTTGCTCCATAGCTTCATGGATGCTGGTGCGGTCGTGTTCCTTGATGCTGTTGAATTCATCAATGCAGCACAAACCACCATCTGACAACACCAGCGCTCCTGCCTCAAGATGCCACTCACCTCCATCCTTCACAGCTGCGACTGTCAAGCCTATACCAAAGGAAATTATGCGATAAGTCATCTTCAGAAAGACACTTTCTCATAAACTGTATGTATACCTATAAGTTCTGAAACTCTAACATGCACCACTTTTTGCACCAAAATCTTTTCCCCCCATAGAATGATGGCTTAGTTCTCTATATTCATATTATTGGGATTTAAATGGGCCAATATATACACTACTGTTCAAAAGTCAGAGACCACTCTTTTGTTCATTCAATTTCCGGTCAAACGTACAGATTGTTTATTTTTTGATGTCAAATAAATGAAATTAGATATAAGATAATTCACTTGCATAAGGCTGGTGGAAGTTGGAGGAAAATAAGTGAAAAAACACAGGAGTTTCCAAAACTGGAGTTCAAAAACTTATTGCAAAATATAGCTGTAGTAAAAAATGTGATATTATGTTGAGTTGTGGATGCTTTTGTCTAATTTTGTGTTAAAAATGTGTTTCCTACATTTTTTTCCTGACACTGAAAAATAAATAACTTGCACTCAATGGCCATTTTGAATGGAAATTAAATAAACAAAAGGGTGGTCTCTGACTTTTGCACAGTACTGTATTTATTGAGTTGTTTGATTTAACACTAGAAAGGCCAGGCTGTTGAATCCTGTTCTGTGGCCAAATGACGTTCAGAGGCATCTGGCCTATCCAGCTGTACAGCATTAATGTCTGCATCCACTGCAGCCATATAGACTAAATGTTATTAAACTATTTGGTGTAAAACTGATAAAGAGTGCAAGAGAAGGTAAAACATTATGGAAAGAAATTAGTGCCAGCAGAAATTGTATTTTAACTGTATACATTTTAATTTGTCATGCTCATATTGAACAGTTGAATTTAAAAAACAACAACATTAATTTGTATATTAAATGAATTCATAAATTGAATTTGTAAGGACATTTGAAATTGAATATAATGATTATTGAAATTAACTTTTAACTATAACTTCAAAATTAGTTTTCTTGAATCAGATTCAGCACACACACATCCAGGCACAAAGGACTTTTGTCCCTGAGTACTGATTAAAAGGCAGCCGCCTCCTCCAAGGCTTCCAACAGTAGCCCTGGTTGACAGAGGGAACAAATGTCCATTATGCCTGGATCCATCCAAGCAGAATCCATACAGAAACCCAATTCAGATGTCAAAAGAATGATGCAAAAACCCACAAATGACCATAGAGGACATCAGGCTACACTGCCATAAATCTACAGGACCATCAGACAGGCAGCACCATTCACCAGCCACCTAATATAAATGTTACAGGGATGATTGGGTGTGGGTATGCTACTGGGGTTTTAAGTTTTAACATAATTTTATAACTTGCTAGTGGTCTCAACAACAATAGGTTAATGTGATGGCTGACAGTGCTGTCTTGAAACAGCCTGCTTTCTTTTCCCTAACTGAGTTGCCTTACTACCTGAAGATTGCCCTAAGCCTCGCCCTAATCCTTCCCACCCTTGTTACACTTCTACAATATCCCTATGCCTGAGCACAGACTGTGCCTGCTGAACTGCTTTTCTTGGGTTCCATTTTCACCCCAATGATACAGTAAGCACGACACTCCTGTTGGGACTTTCAAATGTCAGTGTCATCTCCAATCCTAACTTGGCACATTGAACTCTATCAGGCTAGATATAGGTATAAGTTCCCTTTCCCAAACAAAGTCACACTGCTAAGACACTGAGACTCCAAGCCATTTGCTGACAAATGAGCTCATTACCCGGTGAAGAGAAAAGAGCTGTTTAAGGATGTTGAATGGTTCAAGACAAAACATTGTTGTTTGGCTGTTCTGTGAGGACACTGGGAGGAGTAGTGGGAGGACACTGGGAGGAGTACACGCATGCACAATTCACCGCAGGTGGGTATTTATGAAGAGAAGACTGCGTACAGGTGTGCGCCGCACGGTTTTATAGATCTGAATATTTTCTTGCGTACGTAGATTCTGAGGTTTGTGAGTAGGCAATGTTTTAGGATGGAATCTACGCTGAGTTTTATAAATGAGGCCCCTGGAGTCCTCCGAATCCTTCACACATTGAAGAACTGGAGCAGGATTGCAATTGAAGGGAAAAACTGCCAGCAGAAAGGTGCAGGAAGTCTCCTACAATAATTTATGTGACACAGAGCCAAGGCATTACCAAAAACACCACATGGAGATCTTTTTCTCCTGCTAGGCTGCCATATCATACTTGTGTGTTCTAAGCACCAGGAAAAGCTTGGCATTGCAGCTTATTGCAGAGTTGTGTCAATTAACCTATTGCTTTGTAGGCATCTTGACAGCATCTGCACTACTACATCTTACCTTCCAAATTAAGCAAATTTCAGAGGACCTTTGGAGCAGAGGTATTATTATGTCTACAGTCGGACAGATAATCCAGTGCCATTGAGAATGACCCAAACACAAAAGCAAATTTCCAATAGCCATCTATATAGGAATGAAGGCCATTCAAAAGGGTTCACAAACTTTTTCTCAGAAGTTGTATTCCCATTTCCAAGGATAGTGTGAACCAATTAGAGGCTTCACAATTTCATGATACTTTAATTGGTGCAGGTGTGCCTGAGTAGAGCTGGAGCTAAAACCTGCAGAATAAAGGGTCCTTGAGGACTGGATTGAGAACCACTGTAGGTTACTGGATAAGCTGAATAGTAATCTACAGTGGGCTAGGATGAAAGTGAAGCCAAGTAAGTCTAGGAGTATTTCCATTGTTAAAGGGAAGGTAGTAGACAAGATGTTTTTCATTGATGAAGTGGTGCCAAGAGTGATAGAGAAACCGGTCAAAAGCTTAGGAAGATGGTATGATGCAAGCCTCAATGATAAGGGTCAATTTCAGGAGCTGAGGCAGGAAATGATTTGAGGCATTTCAGGTATAGACAAGTCAGGGTTCCCAGGAAAGTTAAAATTGTGGTGTTTACAGTTTGGATTGTTGCCTTTGTCAAGTATTTTGAAGATCAGGCTCATAAACAGCACATGAAATTGGTATGTAACCTCAATTGCCCAGCAGATGGCGTAATACATAGGACTCAGCTAAAGCTATAAGTACTCGTTAAAGTTAGAATACTGCATCAATGATCGAAGTATCAGCTGTAATAGGAAATGTTGAAATGACCGATTAATCATTATATCCTGTGATAAGTAAGATTGTGTAGTATAATAAGGTTAATCATTAATGAAGGAACTAGAGTGATTCATTGTAAAACTGTGTTGAATGGAACCAGGCTGAGAAGAGAAATGACATTGTGTGCGTGAGGCCTAGTAAAAGAGGAAATGGGTTAGAGTTGTTAACAAACTATTTCTGTATTAACAATAAGATCAACTTTGTAAGAAATCGTATTAATCTTGTGTGGAAATTGAAATATAAAGATAGACGATGTATGAGGCTGTGGTAGAGACTTACAGTGAAGTAATGTCTGACACTAGCTGTGC
>CABFOQ010046112.1:0-13758 GCA_900660455.1 Gephyroberyx darwinii | reverse complement strand
TTCTTTCATCTCTCCTTCCTCTCACATCGCCTTCCTCCTCCCTTACTCTCTCATTCTTTTATTCTCTCTGTTTCTCTGGTAGCGTCTCCTTGTGTACACGTTGTATTTTAATAGAAATATATTGTTTATGAACTGGGGACCATAATGAGATTTTGTCCTCTCCTTCTGACCTCATTAGTATTGACCTGTCTCTCGGTGATGATGTCACAGACGGCTTCTGTAAGCCGGCCAATCATCTACAAATAAAATTGGGTTGTGTATGTGTGTATGTGTCCTTTATCTTTTGTTGCAGCCATTCTTCGTCAATTTTTCATGCTTTTTTTCCACTGTTGAAATAACACTGGATGTGTTGTCCCTAATTTAACAGCTACAAGTTGAAACAGTTTTTCCAACACAGCAAATGTGTGTTTAGGCAGGGATAGCACACCCTGTGTTGCCTCAACACAGACTTTTAAGGGTGAATTTAAAATATTTGTGGTTTCATGAACAAAAGCGGGTTTGAACGGTTTTGACTGCAAAACCTTTGAACACACATTAGGCCTCTGAAAACACAACCATGAATCATTGTAAATCTCTCCTCACTGTTTACTTAGTTGAAAAACGTCATACACAAATGAAACAATTTTGAAAGTTAAATTCACTAAACTAAACCTGCTCAACTCATTCTGAGGATTCAATCATTTCCATACAGGTGGTGATGATCTTTGTTTCCTGTAAACCCATGCAGTTACACTCTCTCAGCAGCTTTTGAGCTGTTTCCCACAGTCTGGCCCTGTGGGAGGTTGAGAGTAAATGGTGCCAGAACCCCTGAGAATGTGCTGAGAACTGTTTAATGGAGCTGAAATGATTTTAATGTGTCAAACTCATAGTGTGTTTGAGAATTTGTCTTTTGCCTGTTCTTTCTTTCTTTCCTTTCTTTTTATTTATTCCATCATTCATCCATTCATTGTTATTCATTTTGTCATGTAGCAGGGTGAACTGGTAAAAGGGTTGGTCCACCTTAAGTGGTTAGGGTTAGGGTTAGGGTTAGGGTTAGGGGCAGGTGTCTCCCTCTCAGTCGTGCAGTAGTGATAAAGCTTAGGGCATCCTTGCTCCACCAAGCCCTGTTCAACCAGCTGAGGTGACCTCACGTGACCTCTGCTACAGGCAATGTAGGTAAGGTAAGGTACAGGTAATGAACAGTGGTAACTGAATGGCTGTTTGTAGTCTTGTGCAGTCTGGTGAGATGAGTAAACTGGTACAGCCATTTTTGTACTTACCTTAGCCTCCCCTCCTCCTGCATCCCAGTCCCAGGCTCATCATTGTGTGTTCCTGTGGATGAGACTCCCAAGGTGGTGTCAGGTGAAAGGATGTCAGAAACCCTCCTAAGCAACTTTGTTTGTATCTTTGTTTTTGCGAGCATGTGATGTATGGGTGTCTCTCTGTGTAGAGGAAGCGTTTCTGTCACAGTTCTCAGAGCAGCTCTCACACCTTCAGCAGATGTTGAAGTGACAGACCCCGCCTACAGTTTTTCCCACCAGCTAAGATACATTTCATATGATGCTCCATTTTTCCAAAACTATAAACACACAACACAAAACATGGACAGATGTGTACCTCAGATCAGTGAGTTTTTGAGTGTTTCTATGACAAACACTCAAAAACTTCTTCCATTTGCCATCTAAATCAAACTTTGCCTTGAGATGTTTGTGTTCAAGATCATGTGATGCAGTCCAGTGATATAATATATTTCTTCACTCAGCTCCACACAGTATTACAGTAGAGCGAACAACAGGTAATTGAGAGCAGAGTACATCACTCCAATGTTACAGCAGCATAGACAGTAAATGACTCGCTTTCTTGATCTGGATCATAGATGCTATCGTGAAGCAGATCAAATGCGGCTGTATATACTCCCAGCTTCCCTCAACGTCATTCTATGGACAAGGACATGGTCAACTACATGGCATGGATCTCATCAGATACAAATGTTCTCCTTGCCCTTCCTCTTCCTCTCAGTTGTACTCTTCCTCTAACTTCAGCTCTTTCTGCATTGTTTGGATCCGTTGTTCAACCTGTGCTTTAGGAAGAGATTTGTGTGTCGGGTTTTGCACAAAAGGAGGAGAAACAGGTGATTAGTGTTGGTAGGTGATGTAATGGTTTGGGATGTTTTGCTCATAGAACAAGTTTTAGTGTCAGTATTGTGAGTGCATGTTTGTCTGCATGTCTAGTCATGTCTGTATCTCTGGGTGTTGTGTGTACATCAGTACGTGTTTCTAATCTGTGAGGAATTTAACACCATTGAGATACAAGCACACAAATGTGCACGCATGTGCACACACGCACACACACACACACACACACACACACAACTTGCTAATTCTAGATGTTACATCCACCGTCACCTGTGACGCTGTGAACCCTGGCTTGTGTGTGTCTGTGCGTGTGTGTGTGTGTTGTGGCAGACCAGGGCATCTGCCATGGAGAAACTGTGGTGAGTGGACAACACTCCCCAGCAGGCCACAGTCTGTCAGCCATCTTGCCCCAGCTGAACTAGGTCAGCAATCACCAGCTGGGAGATGAGTGTGAAAAAGACTTAGAGTTTTTTTTAAGATTGCTTAAAGGGGAATTCTGGTATTTTTAAACCTGGGCTCTATGTGTACAAATTTGTCATTTATACCACAAAATAGGTACAAAAAGTTTTGGAATTGCTCCAGTAGATCGCCTCGGCCAGCAGTCGCGAAACAGGCTGCTATGGCTAGAACGTAATCGGCAGGGGCAAGTGCGCCGATCAAAGTACATCCACTAAAAGTGCTTGTTTTTACCACTGACCGGCTCAGATTGTTATTGGAAGTGTCTGCCAACATTACGGAAAGGATCCCTACAGAGATAGACCTTTTTTAACCAGAAACCTTTGTTTAACCTCTTCCTACAACAACTCACCTCATCTTTCAGATTTCAGAGCGAGACTTCTCCTCGGGCGAGACTTCAGTTTCTGGTTTAAAAAAAGATCTATCTCTGTAGACCTTATGTGATGTCTTTTAAAGGATTCACCCCAGTGTTGATAGAGGGATCTGATGGACATTAATGAAAACTATGTGGTCATTGAGGATGTTTGTTTGAATTTCTCTGAGGCGTATCGCATTATTGGCCAAAACCATGTTTTCGATAGCTCTCTCTTGTTCCTCTGAGAATATGGGGCCCCTTCCTCCTTGACGTTCTCAACCTTCAATCCTATGTGGACCGATCAAAATACATGTAAAATGTCACAGGACAGCGTACAAGGCATTGTTTCAAACATGGAATGCAGTGAATGGGTACCAAAAAGTACTGATGTAGTGCATATCGTAGGCTACATTGTACTGATTTTACTGTAGACACTAGAGAAAAGTTGTTTTTCACCGTTGCTCTTGTCGAAATGTCCAAATTACTGTTGCAGCAGTATATCTGCTGAGGTTGGGCTGTTGTGACAAATGGCAAATTTCTGTGATTTCTGTGTCTAACGTAGAGAAGTGTGTTTAGTGTTTTGCAAAAAGTGTGAGGTTGAGAATGTGCTTATAGTTGTGCAGATCTGGGCTGAGGTTTTGCTCCTTGGTGTCAGGTTTCACTAACTGTGTGTTATTTTTAAATTTAGTGTGTAAGCAATCGTAAAAAACTGTAAGCACTTGAACTTGGTAAGGGAGGTGTTGGCTGTGAATGCCAAAAAGACGTTAGCAGTGT
This sequence comes from Gephyroberyx darwinii, assembly GCA_900660455.1. Taxonomy (NCBI): domain Eukaryota; kingdom Metazoa; phylum Chordata; class Actinopteri; order Trachichthyiformes; family Trachichthyidae; genus Gephyroberyx; species Gephyroberyx darwinii. Next base: position 10,059 of record CABFOQ010046112.1, on the reverse strand, counting down.
GTTGTGGCAGACCAGGGCATCTGCCATGGAGAAACTGTGGTGAGTGGACAACACTCCCCAGCAGGCCACAGTCTGTCAGCCATCTTGCCCCAGCTGAACTAGGTCAGCAATCAGCCAGCTGGGAGATGAGTGTGACCAAGACTTAAGAGGGAGAATCTGCAGTCCAGGGGGGAGAGAGAGCAGCCAGGGAGAGGAGGCTACTGGAGACCCCCCCTCCCCCCACCAAAGCTTAAGCGATAAGTTAAAGTAGATTTGTAATTTGGTGTAAAAGACCCAGTAGTGTGTGGCCTTTGTGAGATGCCCATCCTCCACAACATTATATAGACTCCTAACCTACTAGTACACAAAACCTCCAGTGCAATCAATCGTTTTGCAGTTCTAAACATCAGCGTAACATTGTCATGTGAACTGTGATACCTTGGTAATACTTACTAAACAAATAGGACCATGAGTTAGCCTGTATATCATGCCAGTAGTATTGTTATTGATAGTGTTTCTCTAAATTAATGCACTGGAGGAACAGAGCCTGTGAGTGCCGTAAAACACTTTGTGATGTAAAGTAATCCCGGAAATTTCCCACCAAATCCGACCCGGTGACACGCAATGTAGGCTGCCGATCTTCTCAGCGATGGTCCCGTTTGTTTCCAGCAATAATACCAAATGTCTCAAAATGAATGTGGTAATGATTTATGGATGGTACACACAGAACCTTTAACAGAAGATCCCGTCACTGTAAATCACCATGGAAATCTTACTGCTTAGAGGGAGATCCCTCCACAAAGCCACCAATAAAATCCTGCTGCTTGGAATGACTTTAAACGTCTGTTTGGCCGTAATTATTCTTGGTGAGATGTAGGTATTTATTCATCACCAGCATTCACATTTTTATCACAATCTCTTTATTTACACAATTGTTTTGAGTGTTAATCACTTAAACAATTCCCTGTACAAGTACAACAACCATTTACGTTTATGTGTTCACGCATTTCTACTTTAATGTGCAAATAGATGTACCTGTGTGTGCTTGTGTGTTTGCTGACATAGTGTAGCTTCTATTATTGCAGTGATGAATGTATGCAATATGTGTGCATGCCAGGGGGCTTCCATCAACAGTGTATGAAGGCAAGCTTCAACGTGATTCATTAGAGAGCTGTGGAGCGAGAGATGGAGAGGCTGAGAAAGATAAAGACAGAGGGAGAGAAGGATGAAATAACAGTTAAAAATAGAGAAATCAAACTATGACGTGGAGTCATTAGAGTAGGGCAAAAAGGAAAGACGGGAGAGAGAAGAGCTTTGCCCGAGAATTAGAGAGATTTGTAGCAGTGAAGAAAGAAGTGAGGGGGCGGAGAGATGTGGAGAAGGGGAAGAGATGGAGGGAAGACATGAAACAAGATGGGAAAGACCCAAAAAAGAGGGAGAATGAAGGGCAGAAAGTCAAAGAAACAGAGAAGGAAAGTGAAAAGAGATGGTGAGAAAATAAAGAGGAAATGGTAGAGAGCTCAGCTGTAGATGACATTTTCAATTTACGTCATACACTTTCATTGTACATCTTGAAAGTGAGACCATGGACACAGGACATAATATCAAAATTGCAATAGCTTGCAAATGTGTTAAGAGCAGTCGAGAGTCAACATGAGGCTTGTTACTCCAAAAGAGTAATATATGACTCATTTGGCCTCCTCGTTTCAATAGTAATATTATTACTTTACTTATTACACCCTGGGAGCACTACTGGCTATATTACTCTGCTGCTACACCCCCCAAACTGGTGACTGTATCGTCTCGTACCTTCACAAATCAGGATAATTCACTCATCTGTCTGAATGATCGGGGAAACCAAATAGCGTTGGTGTCCCATCAATGGGAACTTTACTGACATTTCTCGTCTAAGCTAGTGTAGCATGAGAGGACAAGTCTTGGGGGTGGGATATTGTGTTTGGTCAATTCAACTTAAATATGATATGTATGCCGTTATTTTTGTGCCACATTCCTGAGTGCGCAGTGGGACTTTCACAAGTACATCAATTATATTTTGAAGAGAAAATATTAATCTGAGCAAACAAAAATCTGTTCTGTGCGCGCTCAACTCTGCCTGCACGCTCGCTCAATCTCTGCTCTGTGCTCTGGCAGGCACCTGCGCACTCGCTCACAGTGTCTCTCTCCTCACTCAACATCTCCGCTGTGTGCGCTCTCAATTTTGCCTGCGCGCTCAAGTATGTGTCTCTGCAGACCGGAGACTTGAAGGGGGCAACTGTCAATCATTTTTAAATTTGGCCAATCAGAGGCTTACAATCCTCTGTCACTCAAAACCGAATTTAACCAATACACCGCCTGAACCAGTTGTCAATCAGTTTTAGAGAAGGGTCCAACTGCAGTCCTCCCTCCTGAGACCCATATTTCCAAACTTGGAAGTTTCCAGAGATAAGTTGCCACTAGCAAAAGAATAGGCTAATCTATTTTAAATTAAGTTTTGTAACATATTCACAGCAATCAATCAATATAATAACCGCCAATGTTAATACTATTATTAATACAAAGCCATCATATTCATGTGGTGTTCAACTTAGGCCGAATGTGTAAAAACTATTGCTAATGTAAAGTTAGCTAATGTTAGCTTCTGTCCATTATAAGATACTAGCTAACAGTTAAACAATCCAAGTGCATGTAACGTTAACACAAATGGACGTATCATTAGGTTAGCTGGACAACAGGTGGGTCTGTGTAATAAGTTGGTATTTTTATTTATTGATTTATTGAATATGTCACAAGTTATGCACGACCCCAAATGATCTCATCCCCTCAATGAGTTTGGTTGTAACTTGGCCTATATAAAGTATAGTGGCCTATTTATGTTCTAAATGCTGCTGTTTGTCATGATGTTTTGTTGTTTTGATTTTAGATGCATCCAACAATAATAACAGATGCCTCGTCAAATCCGCAGCACCACCTCCTGCTCTACCTCCATCGCCAATCCCTGGACTCCCAGCCCCACTGTAAATTTGTAATTTATTAGGTGCAATAAATTCTTTGACACGCTCTCTATTTAAGTTTCTTCTACTTTTATTCCTCCAAGGAGTGGAGGAGGGCAGAAGAGGGGTAACTATTTTAAAAACATAAATATTCATTATTCACGTGAACCAGTTAGCTCCAATTGTGTAATTCTATGAATAGATTTTTATTATTCAGTTCATATAAATTGATGCAAGTCAATTCACCAGTTACCAGGCCGTGGATGAGCCAGGAATAGTAGCAGTCAACACAACATGGTATTAATCAAATCAGTATATGATTTATAGTATATATTTGTGGTATCTAGAGTCAACGTTTTTAATCAACATTTTAAACAGGCACACTAATAGCGAACCCAAGACTAATGTTATTTTACAATAATGATCTTACGGATATTTATAGTTAGCCTGCTGTATCATCACAACCTCTTTGGTTGAATCTAATGAAGCATAAAGCAATAATGTCTGCAAAGCAATGGAAATCCCTGTAGTATAGGCCTAAATCGTACAAAACTAACGGGTGGAAGGTGAGTTGTTTGTGTACCTCCCCCCTTATAATACTGTGAAGTGATTCACTGAATTAAAAACTGATTGACAACTGCTTCTGGCGGTGTATTGGTGAAATTCGTTTTTGATTGACAGAGGATTGTAAGCCTCTGATTGGCCAAATAAAAAAATGATTGACAGTTACCACGCCCATTCCCCGTCCCCTCTCAAGTCTCCAGTCTGCAAAGACACATACTTGAGCGAAGTTGAGAGCGCACACAGTGGAGATGTATTCAGATGGAGTTGAGCGAGGAGAGAGACACTGTGAGCGAGTGCGCAGGTGCCTGCAGCGCACAAAGCAGAGATTGAGCGAGCACAGAACAGATTTTTGTTTGCTCAGATTAATACTTTCTCTTCAAAATATAATTGATGTATTTGCGAAAGTCAAATACTGTCAAATACTACTGTTTGGTTTTTTTGCATTCATTTTTGTTGCAAAATTGGTCTTAAATTGCATTCTTAGCGGCATTAAAAAGGTCTTAAATTTAACCTGCAGAAACCCTGTATTAGCCCCAGAGTGTGAAAACTGACAGTACTGGCATCTTGATTTCAAATCATGAGCCATCCATTTTTAGCACAATTATTTCAGCCTCTCTTCACCTAAGCCCAAACCCTTCACCTTTATTGTATCTCTGCCACTGACAGGGATCATCTTTAATTATACAACTACTTAAAAAGGTGGCAAAATTTGAGGACTGGTTGAAAGGACCTTTGAGGACTGGTTGAAAGCACTGAACTACCCGTTCTTCCCTCCCAATCTCTGAAGAGGCTTGTCACACTCTGCCACCAAGTTTTAAAATTCTCTTTAGGGTAGCCTTAAAGATTTGGAGGCAAAAGGACATTCTACAATAATCACAGTTTAATCAAGTTTATTTTTTTGTGGATAGCCATTATCAAGCTCCAGTCCTACAGCTGTTTCAACCTAAAGCAACATGTTATATTTTATATCTTTACTTGGATACCAGTTCTTCCATCCATACAAGAATCCCTTCCAAGCAAAAGTAATCTTCCTGTGTGTTCAATCATACAGCTTATATAATAGTTCTCTCTGTGAAGCCTAGTGAATAGTAATGTGGGTTGAATTCATCTGGACTAGCAAGTCAGACCTTTTTCATACTTGCTCGGTATTACTCATTTCCTATTGAATAATTTCTTAAAACACTAGCAATTCTGCTCAGACAGGGATATAAAACAACCAAGTGATTATGACCTGCGGGTTGGCTCAATTCAAACAGGGGGTGTTTTAATCCATTACTTCTCATTACTGACTCACTTTTCAGTTACATGATCATAGGCTCCCCAGATTTTTCTCTTACTTTGTGAATGTTTGCTTTGGGTCAGGGTAGGATTCATCCCCTCGACTCATGTGTTACTTAGGAATGCATCTTTTCTGTGACCCCCAGCATGTCAGGCCAGCATACGTATCGCCCACCTCATCTCATTTTACCCTCAAAGCCAGACATTAGCATTCTTTCAACATGCAGCCTTGCATCTCGCATAGGGCCAGAAACACACTGAAACAGGAGGATGTGTTTAATCAGGCCAAGGTCATATTGGTTTTGTAAAGCATAGACCGTGAAGCCTGCTCTTTTCTACAACTTGGCCTTTCTCCAAGAAGTACCTGCCTGAGTCACGTTTGGTGTTCAACGTTTATCTAGTTATCTTCTATTTATACGCGCTGTATATTCAGATGTGTATTTTGATATTACTGCACATGGAAGATACTCCAAGTGAAAACTGTGCGAGCATGGAGCCTGGTCAGATGGTTGTTGAGGGGTCATTAAAAAGGCAGTAATACTCTCTTATGCCTGCCATAAATTCTGACATCTGGATGAATCTGGTATGTGATCCTTCAATGAACCATTGTTTGAAAGACCATCGCTTTCTGTCTCCTTGTAGTCTGTTGAGGTACCACTCTACTGGCTCACTAGGTGCAATTTACAGCCCACTGTTTTATCCTATTTATTCAGCTATATGCTGATGAGGCAAGTCTGTACACTCTCATTTGCATCTATGGCTCAGAAGGTTTATTTCAAACTACTTTTAACTGCTGTTGCACCTGAGTACCTACTGCAAAATGATGCTGTGTGGATACATGGAGTGTTTCTCCAGGACAACATTTTGTGCTGTACAGTATAAGGCTTACCAGACTTTTTTGGGGCATCTCATTTAGGCTCTATTTCACAGGGAAAATACCCCTACAAGCCCCCTAATCACACATTATAATAACTTTTAGATCATACAAGTTGTTAGAGCATATTTTAAGTCCTACAATTTGAACAGTTTAGAAAGATTAACAGTATTGCCTGTATTAGTATAGTATTGACTTGCCGTTTTTCATTGGATTGTTTTATTCGTTTAAAATATGTGGAAGTAAACTTTAAAACTTTAAAGTTATATTATATAGTAAAGTTATAAGTTATATAGTACAATTATACTTCCACTCTAATTCTAATTACCCACATTTTAGCATTTACTACAAATTCCTACCTCACTTAAGTTGTTGAAATGTCACAGGTATTTAACTTAGCACTTTTCCAAGCATATTCAAATAGGAAGCTCTAAATGTCAACGAGGGGTATTCTAAACCTGGGAACACTACAGAGATTTTTCCATCCTCACCAAAAAGTCACACAAATTCACTTGAGAAATGTCACTTGTAATCAGGCCACAGAGTAAAAATGAATTGCACTGAGAGCAGAAATGCTAGAAAGTTCTCAAGGCAGCACAGTAAGCAACTGAAAGCTTCACTTGAATCGTCTCAGTAAATTAGATACAACAGCCAGTTTCTGGGATTTATATGGACATTTACTCTCCTCTTAACGAGTCTGAAATTATCCAATTAACACTCTGGCTTTTTAACGATTTGGGATAGCAGCAGTCGGCTCTACAGCTCCACTCATAGAAATGCAGTTCTTTGTCAAGGACAGTATAAAGGAATCTGCCCAGTTCACAAAACAGAGATTAAAAGGACTCCGCCATGCACCTGAGAGGTGACAAAGGAACATCTATTTCTGACAGCAGACGTAATGACACCAGAATCTCACGTCGTAATGAGCAATGAAATTCATTTCACAGCCCCAGTGCATTTGTATTCATAGGGCATTGTGGAGTCAAAGAGGTTTTTTAATGGTTTTAAAACTGATGAGGTTGATATATGGTATATAATTTGGATGGATTTTCTTTTGGCAGTGGCGCCTACATTGCCTCTCTCACTTTCGCACCCACTCACTCACTTGCTGTCATTTCTCTCTTTCTCACTCTGTGTGTGAGTGTGTGTGTGCATGCATGAGTGTGTGTGTGTGTGTGTGTGTGTGTGTGCATGTGTTCTTACTGGCGTCAGCGGGGCGGAGGTGGTCCGAGTCGCAGGTGAAGAAGGTCTGGTGGTCTTGTGCTGACAGGTTCATGTCGTAGTACGTCAGCGGCTCTCTGCCCGTCACCCACGTATACCTGGACACACACACACACACACACACACACACACACACACACACTATATATATTACTGTTACACCAAGTTGAGAAGCCTAACCAGCTCTGTGTGGTTGATGTGATTCTTGAGCTGAACAGGAAGTGAAGAGAAATGATCTGAACTGAACCAATCAAACGGACTTTGAGGTCTTTTTGACCTTGATGAGGACGTGAAGATACTAGAATGAACTAAACTGAGAAGAAAAACAGTACATGATGAGGAAAACAGAGAAAGTCAAGAGAAAATAGGAGATAAAGGAGAAAGAGAGCAAACCAGAGGAGATGATAGAGAGAAGAGAAAGACTGAAGAGGAAAAAATGAGATGATGAAGATGAAGGAGGAAAGAGAAAATGAGTAGATCAGAAAAGAGAAGGAACACAATGGGATACATGAAAGAGTAGATCAGAGGGAGGGGAGGGGATGACAACAGGACATGGTAGAGAGAGAAGATGAAGAAAAGGAGTGAGAAGATCAGAGAAGAAGAGAGACAACAGAAAGAGTAGATCAAAGAGAGGAAGAGGAGGCAAAGCAGAAACAGTGAAGAGAAAATGAGTAAATCAAAAGGAGGAAGAGACAAGAGACGATGACGGAAGAAGAAAAGGAGCGAGAGAGGACGAGTAGATCAGAGAGGAGAGAAGAGTTACTCCTCCAGGTAAACCAGAGGAGGTGTAGATGCAGGTAGCTCACCGGTTATATTCAGCTCCACGGAACAAATTCAGCGGATTTCTCCATACTTTACATTCTGCAGGAGAGAGAGGGAGAGAGAACGACACTGGTGATGAGTGTCAAGGGCAAAGTCGACACTGAGCCTCCTCAGCACTTCAAAGGGCTCCAGCTGCATCCTGCCATCCCCCCTGCAACTCTGACTGGCACATCGGCCCCCCGGAGGGCAAGGCTGCAGGGAGAAGGGCTTGAGACGCCTCAGTAACCAGAGACGCTCCTCCAGACTCCGGTCACCTCCAGAGAATACTGCAGAGCCTCACAGATGGATGACGTCAATACCGTCAATACCAATACTTTTGGATTGAAGCTGCAAATGACAAATGTGTTTCTGTAGATATTTACTATCTTTAAATTTGAACATTTTCAGCCCCTGACGCAGCATTTTACATGGTTGCTGTGTGGTTCGTCAGGCGGGGTGCTGCTCAAATACTGATGCCAGTTCCTAGACCAGGCTTTCCTCAAACTTTTTTATGTCCAGGACTCACAAAACAGACGCAAAACCCTCTTTGATAACACTGCGAGCCTCATCGGAGGAGAGCTTTGTTGTTAATTGTTAGGGTCCAAGGCGGGGGCGGGGGGGTGTCATGTACTAACTATTTATTGTTTTCACACTTTGGGCACTGTGAAGCCCTTAGAGACGGAACGGTGATTAAGAGCTAAAAGCAAAAAAAGAAAAAAAGAGAAAAAAAAGATGGAATTTCACCACAAGATGGCGCCATGCTTCTGCCTCGTCTCTGGTAGGACATGGTGTCTCTCTCTCTCTCTCTCTCCTACATTCAGACCTATGACTAATCAGTCGAGTGTCTTTTGAACGACGTGACTTGAGACCGTCTTTTACTGTGAGAACAAGAATCCACTCCATCCTGCATCTGCAGCTTCAGTGGAGGGATTTACAGTAATTATTAGGCTGAAAAGTTGGATTACTACAGCAAAAACAACGAGGAAGCCTTTTCTTCTCTTGATCACGCCTTGCTGATTTAACACCGCACACATAATCCTGTTTAATTCAAAGTGCTCAGCTGAAAGATGACACTCCATCACACTTAATACCTAAGAGTTTAACACCAGGATCATGAGGCTCACACTTATGGAGATCAAACACATCAAGTGAGGTTATTGAGTAATACTTTTTGAACATGAAAATGAGAGCTGGAAAAAACCCATGGTAAAATAACTCTGGTTTAGGTTTAGTTGTACTGAACAGGGTAAATCCACCTGTGTGACATCTGGAGCCAAAAGGAATGATGCAGCGGTAACAGTAACTCAAGTTGGCGATAGTGAATATGTCAATCAGTACCAGTTGAGGAAAAAAAGTATCGTAGTACTTTTCAAATCAGGTACTGTGGTGCTTTTTCAGCAACACTACAGTTTCCATGTGGGCAGTGATGATGCAGTGATGATGCAGTGATGATGCAGTGATGATGCAGTGATGATGCTCACCCGTCAGTCAAACGGATCTCAACTTACCGGACACACTTTGCCGATTGGAGTCGGCCTCCCCGTTACTGGTGTTGGAGTTGCTGGGGGCGCTGCTGTCCACTCCGCCCAGCAGGGGGCGCAAGTGGCTCACCGACACCTGCTCTATGAAGGACGTGCCATACTTCCTGAAATACCACCACTCAAAGATCTGAGAGAGAGTAGAGAGAGTATTGTATTTAGTGTTCCAATAAGACAGTGAATGAAATACTGAAAGACAAAACGTGTTCGGGGGTTTGAGTGCAGCTGGGTGCTCTTTAGTTGCTGTCAGGTCTTTTGTACATACTGCTTTTTGATTTGTCTGCTTTTGAATAAAACAGGACCTCTAACCAGCACCACGGTGGCTCGTGGAGTAGAATAACAGTTAAAACTTCAGTAGTGTTTGGCTGGTGGATATTTTCCGTCCTTGCAAGACATTTTTGAGTTTCGTATTAGAATGAGGATTAGGTTTACCCGCTGGTTCTAGATCAGTGGTTACAACCTTGTGCCATAGAGGCTCAAGAATCTGCAGGTTTTCCTTCCAACCATTCACAACAACAAGAGGAGGAACTAACCAATGAAACCCGCTGGTGCAAAGTTTGGTTAAAATGAAATCTGGAAATCTGGGAGGGGAAAGTGAGTGAAAGACGCCCGGCCCTTCATCACTACCGCTGAGATGCTGTTGAGCAAGGCACTCATCCCTCACTGATCCTGCCACTAAGTGGCCAAAAGAGGCACACTGTGGTTACACTGGGCAGATGGTAACTGTATGAGTGTTAACTAGTGTTATTATTATTATTATTATTATTATTATTAATAATAATAATAATAATAATAATAATAATAATAATAATAA
>CABFOQ010046111.1:0-24486 GCA_900660455.1 Gephyroberyx darwinii | reverse complement strand
GAGAGAGAGAGAGAGAGAGAGAGAGAGAGAGAGAAAGAGAGAAGAGTAGATTTGACCTGACCCCGTCACACACTGCCACCACCACAGCTACAAATGCATTATTGCAACCCTCAGCGATAGAGAGAAAGGAAAGAGAGAGACCCAGAATTCATTTTCAATTTTCAAACATTGTACCTCCAATTTTTGACCCCTGGTTTGGTTTGACCCCTTTGAAAAAGATAATGTAAAAAATGCATGGGTGTCAATGGGATTATCAACAGTTCTTCCCAATAAGGGACCAGATTTCTTTTTGGAATTTTTTTTTTGGTATGACGTGGACAATAGCCACTGATTCATTGTACACATATAGGGTAAGGGTTTGGTCATGGTTCAATAAGAAAAACCTGAAAAGAAAATGAAAACGTCACTCACAATAGAAAACCTCTTTGTTGAGATTTGAACCCCGGTCACCAAATGCACCCACCCACCACCACCCTAACTACAACACCATTCCTTTCCACCAAGTTATTTCAATGTCAGACTATCATTCATTAATACACAGGACAAGATGTTACTATCCCTTGTGCCATAATCCAAGGTAAACACATGAAGAAGCCCAATCCAGATAAGACAAAACACAAAACAAGCGAGTGATATAACCACCATCAGATGCAACACCATAGCAGACATCAGGCTACACCGTTATAGATCTACAGAGTCATTCCTCAGATGGCACCATTCGCCAGTTACCTAGCCTAGCCAACAGCGGTATGCGGCACGTCGTTGGGATTATCAAGTGGGCACCTTCCTTCACCGATGTTTCGTTAAGTTAGGCCCACGACACCTCAAGAAGGCTTAACTGTGTATTCCAGCGTCCTGGAAACACACCCCTCTACGCCACCACCTCACAACTCCCTTTAACCCTCACCATCTAATGCCTGCCAAGGTCGTCAACCACAATCTTGCCAGTTTAGGCTACCCCGAGGAATAGTAACAGTGAGAGAGAGAGAGATATTTAGAGAGAGAGAGAGAGAGAGAGAGAGAGATATTTAGGAGATATGATCATGGTGTGATGGGAATGTATCATGGTGTGTATGGGAAGTGGGAGATGGGTCTGCATCGTCAACCACAACCTTGCCGGTCTAGGCTACCCTGTCAAGTATCAGTGAGAGAGAGAGTGAGAGAGAGAGAGAGAGTGAGAGTGAGAGTGAGAGTGAGAGTGAGAGTGAGAGAGAGAGAGAGAGAGAGATGACTAAATGACTACAAGTGCTACTTCTGCTGCTGCTGTTGTCTCACCTGTATATGAGCTTAACATATGAGTAGCCCTCCACCAGTACAAAGCTGCTCCAGTCTCTCAGTAGCGATGTGAGGGCAGAGTGGGAGATGCGACACTGGATGGTGCTAAAACGTCCATTGTTTCCAGCAGTGTGTAGGTGTTTGGGTACAGGCCTGCAGAGACAAGACTATGAATGCAATGACAGGAAGCTGTCTGAACAGTATGGAGTACACCTGGCCAATTTCTGTGCTGTTTCTGAATTGATCATTTCACTGCTGATACATCTGATTACATTTGTATTTGGATAGCATCCGCTTGGTAGCTAGCTAACCATAGTATCTTGTCAGCTAACCATCACTATCTTGTCAGCTAACCATCACTATCTTGTTGTGCACACTTCTAATTTGCACAATAGCTAATGCTACATAAATAGCTAGTGTTATTAGTGGCTAGTAGTTGCGTGTTAACATTAACATTAGTTATTTTGCTAAATTAGCTGTTTGTTCAGGTTAACTAAGCTGACTCTCTACAAGCTACTACTGTTTTGGAGTAGAGACTAAGGCTAAAGACAAGACATTTGGAAACAAATGTACCTTTCCTTTTTCAGACCATTCCTTTGTACTTACAAAGTTACTGAACAGATCTATACTGACACCACCACTATCTTTTTCAGATATCTCTGTTTTCTAGCCTGGTTGTTATACATCTAGCAATTATTTGTGCACAGACAATTCTCCAATGGACCTCCATGATGATGGTTGATAAATTTGTGACATAACTGCAAAGCCTCTACTTAAAGTGCTGTGCTACTGTAAATCTCTCACATGTCATGCTCTAGGATGATAGCAATGCGATGCATGTGCAGCCATCTCTGCCAGAAGTTGGCATCCATGGAAAGGATGGGCTTCCAGTAGGAAGCAAACTGGGACTGAGAAGAGTCTTTGGATCCACTGTGTTGCAAAGAGAGAACCTGGAAAACAGGAGGTAATAAAACTGAACAAGGTAATCAAATGGATTCAAGATACAAGGTTTTTGTGTCCGATAGCAATACCATTAACTGGGGGAAAAATTGAAAAAATTCCAATGTACAATACGATCCGAGTGTAGAAAATACTAAGAATATGTGCACTTTCCACAAAATAGCATGACCAGGTGAAGGAAGGTGAAAGCTTAGTGATTTCACATTAAGTTAACTTCAATGAATCCCCAGGGCCAAACAAACAAAAACATAACTTAAAATATCCCTAAGTATAAGTAACACTTTTTAGGTCTAAGGGTCAAGCCCCTCTACAGGAGTCAGGCTCTGTGTGTATGTTCATTCGCTTTTTGCAATGCGTACTGCTTAGGGGAATTACGGTATGCACTGTTTAGGGCACATAGAGGCCCAAGAGCCCTGTATAAGGGAAGTACAGTGTGAAGTACAGTAGAAGTCACCAAGCATCAACCAACTGGAGGCTTCCTGTTATGTACATTCACATACCAGGAAGTAGTTTGGTGGTTTTCCAACTGTAGTGGCTAAGTCAGCACATTAATTAAATATTTTGTTAAGTAATTCTCTTAGTTACAACAACAATGTGCTACCACAGCACTTTGGTGTTAACAGATGGAGGGCTTTTTTTAGGGAGTGGCTTAATTTAAAAAAAAAAGAGATTAAAAAAAAACAACAGAAAAAAAACAAAGGTACACAGACTGCAAAACTGATATTAAATATGTATATTAATGTCTAAGGAAATACTAAAACAACATATCTTAAGTTGAACATGGAAAACAGTGAGCAGTATGGCATGTTGTTTTATGAAACATCAGTATACCATTAAATTAATCATTGACCATTTGGCAGACTCTTTTATGGAACGCGCACCAATTTTTTTTCCCCCCTTGATTTAGCCACTAGTTAGAAAATCAAGAGCTACTTCCTGGTCTGTGAAAGCACCATGCACCAACCTAGAGCTGCTCATGCTTGAGTGACTTTTACTATACTGCCTAGTGCATAATCACACACTTTCGCCTTTTGCCAACCAGTTAAAGCTGATAACTATCGTTTCCTCTTGGAGTAAGACATATTTAACTTCGGCCCAAAGTCGGATGCCATTTTTTGTCTCGTGCCCATCTCGTTTTGAAGCGGTAGTTTGGTGAATCTCGCTAGACTCTGCTTGTTGCGTTTACTTGACTTCTTCTGCATCACGGGACAGAGAAGCCACACTGGAAAGGAAGATTTGAGATGGGCCTGTAGTTGGCTAGAGCCTCTGTGTTCAGGGTGGGCTTCTTGCATTGGGAACAGCCAGATTGGAAGGACCGATTTATAACCATGGTGATCAAGGGGCGGCTAGCAGGGAGGTAAGTTTTGAGAAGAGCAGTGGGGATGGGGTCCAGAGAGCATGTGGAGGATTTCATCTTCCTGATGGTTTCCCCAACAGCTCTCTGTGGGATGGAAGCAAAACCAAGGAGAGGCTGGTGGATGTTATTAACCTTTCCTCTGAAAAAGTCCATCAAGCTCTTACACTGCTCTTCTGAAGCCTCCATTGATGGGGAACAGTCCAGTTTCATGATAATTTTATTGTTTGAATATGTTTGATATGCCAAGTGACATGGAATTAGAACAAATTTGCCGGCATGAAATTTGACAAAGCTAAAACTGAGTCATATGGGTGTGTCTGAGGTGAGTGTGTTCTATAGCAGTGGATCAGAAATGATTTTACATCAGCTGAGCAACATATCTTGAAGATCTATACAGTACCGGAGTGGTGGAGCCAGGGGGGATGTAGAAGAGAGGAACTCCATTTTTGGTGCTCTCAGGAATCGTGTAGTTCTCAGGAATTGAGTTGAATGACTGGAGGTGCACCAGCATCTGATCGGTCTGGTTTATACTGGAAAAACAAAGGAGCACACGTGTTTGACACTACATCCAGCATAAAAGCAGCAACAATTTCAGGTAAATCACATCATCAATTTCACAGAGCATAATGATAATGACCCTTTTGTTCCATAAAGCCATTTATCCAGACTATTTTTTTCCTTATTCCTGAAAGTAATATTGTCCATCTTAGTGGTAAGACAAAATTTTTTCATACTTTTTTCTAATCATTGTGTAATAATTTTATAATAAAATAGATTAGGTACATTTTTTAAATAAACTGATAGTTCTATATGTCATGGCGGGACTGTACATAATCTGAAACTTGTTTTTCTTATTTCCTGAAAAATGTTTTGGTGATGAAAGATTTTCATTCAACAGGAACAAATTGACAGGTGGCTTACCTCTGTAGGGTGTTCCAGAAGCGGCGGATAACAGAGGTGCGGTAAGGGCTGGTGATGGGTTTCCTCTGGGTGCAGCTGATGTCGTGCAAAATGTCGTAGCTTCCCTCCATGGTCACCTCCACTCTGGTGGTCCGCTTGGTAGGGTCCAGTGGCCAGGAGGCAGCCGCCAGGTACTCGATATGCATGTTGTGTTTCCATAACAGCACCAGTTTCACCTCCAGCTGAGTCCCACCTTGAGACAGAAAAATAAGTTCCAGGTCTTGTTTGGTGAAATTCAAGGACTCAGAATTGGGGGCAAAACATGACACTGGTCAAAATTAGACATCATAGAGGCTTCGTTTCTACTCGAGATATCATGGTTAAATCATTAATTGCTTCTATATCAACACAAATATTCATCACAGGGTGTGAAGTTAAAGAGCGGCTCACTTGACCGCAGTGGGTCAACTTGATTGGATAATACACATGAAGTAGCTGTAATAAATGTGAAAAAGCCTCCTTCTAATGTTTGGTAGCTCTATTAGTAGTCAATGTTTGGATCACATTTATTTTTTTATTTTTTTTAGGTTCCTTGTGTATGAAATGTAACATACAAATAAAGTTTGGAACTAAATTAGATTAGTTTGGAACTAGATAAGAATGCCTCCTGCTAACAATGTTTGTTTGAGATATACTTATGTGGTATTTTGTCAACACTGTAAAACGTCATCAGGTTTTTGTCTGACTGTGTAGACAAGTGGCATTAAAGTATCTTTTGTAGTTTTTTTTAATGCCATTCATTATTACAGAAAATAAGAATATTTAATGCTTTAATGCATTCGGGTTAGAATTTCTCTGCATTAGGTGTACACTCAAATTAATTACATCCATTCCCTCAGCATGATCCAAACAAATTACAATATTTGAATAGAACTGTGGAATTTGACATACATATGTGAACAGGTGACAACTGACAATGCTTTGTTCTATAACGTGCAAACAGTCACCCTACAGTGGCAAGCCATCTTCCACCAGAGCACTGTAGGGTAACCAGAGCATTGTTGGTGAAAAAAACTACAGGAGATAATGAGGTAAATATAGGATTTTTGGACACAAAGTGCTATATCCGAATAATAATCTACAGTATATAGTAATCTGTAGATTACACAAACATTCCATATTGTTGGCATTCCTATAGTGAGACACTTGGACAAACAGACATTGTAAAATATGGGCTCACACTAAACAAAATCTGTCATGGTGAGACATTATACCATATAATTGTACACAGCAAAGCACTTGTGATTGCACACATCAGGAATGCAAAACTATAGGGGTCACCATATGTCATCTGAGTATATTTATGTTAGTATAATCTCTCCAAAGTCCAAGAATAAATCAGCTATTTGTTCCAGGTTTCAGAGATTTTTGCAAATGTGTGCATTTACCTTTGATGAGGCTGACCTCTCTGATGGTGTAGCCCTCTCTCAGTCGTACAGAGACCACACTTATCAAGTGTGCATGGACTTCCTTCTCTGTGTGCTTCTTCCTTCGCATTACCAGGGCCGGGTTCCCACTGGCTGAGACCAGGTGCTCATTGAACAGCTTGTGCTGGGAAACTGAAAAGCAGTTAAGTAGTAAGTATATAGGCCTAGTGATTTTTAGCTTTACTTAACCAGATAGTAACTAATAATAATCATCATCATCTTCATAATAAATAAACTTAATTTGTATGGCACTTCACAAAACTAAGTCAGAAATCCAATTCTGTAAAATAATAAGGCAATAAAGACCAAAGTAAAAGTGCTAGAATCAAATTAAATAATAAAAGTCAATTCCACAAAAGTCTCTCAATAAAAATATATTTTAAGAAGTTTTTAAAATATGCCCAGCCTAAGCTAGGGCATTCCAAAACCTAGGAGCCTATAAAGTAAAGGCCTGATCACCTTTGGTCTTCAGCATACACTTCAGCCTACACTACTCTTAGATAGGGGCTTGTTGTACAGTGAAATTTTTTATGTCTGCTTTAAGTATGACCTATACTATGACCTGGTATTTTCTCCACTGGGGTTCTACAGGGCTAATTTGCTTTGCAATAAAAGTTGCCAGTCATTGTGATGACTGCCTTTTGAACAACTATAATAACAATAACAATAACAATAACAATTCAGATGTCAGAGAGGGAATAATCTAATACAATCAAATTCAAGACTTAAAATGTGCCATTGCTGTCTTACCACAGAAGTACTCCGAGTTCATAGACTCAGGGGTCTTGAGGAAAGAGTAGGTGAGGAAGGCTTTGTGGTAGGCGTTCATCTCCTGGCTGTCAAGGTCCAGTTCAGGGCAGCTGGGCAGGTATGAGCCAAAGGTGGCCAAAGAGATGAACTTCATCAACTCTACATTGGGGATGTACCCGAAGCTGCAGTCATAGGAGTATGCACCACCCACCTGGAGAGGGGCAACCACAAAGTAAGGTGGTCAGAAGACTGCAGCATCCTAGTAGCACAAATTCCTTTGCCCTTTTTTATCCAGTTTTGTCTGAGACCCACTCCAACATTCTGGGGTTTTTTAAACAGAGCCACCATGAACGACTCGAAGTGTACAGATACACAGAAGAAGCACAAACACACAACTACAAGCATAGTACATCTCCACCTATAGAGGATGTTACTCAAAAGTACATCAACATTCCCTTCAAAAAAAAAACAGGGCGACGTTAATAACAAACAGTCAGTGTTTCTCACTAATAAACATCAAGATGGTATGTTCTTTACCTGCACGAAGGAGCAGGCAATGGTTCCACTCCTGAGCTGGTTGAGCAGGGTTTCACACACTGTTACATCAGGTACACTAGTCACTCCATCTGTGATTATAATGATACCTGGAAGAGACAAAAGTATAATTACAAATTCCATCTTATAATGATGGATTGTTATAAACTTTGTGTGTATAACTTATGATAAATATTGAATTGGTATGTGATGCAGACATGAGCATAACAAGCATTTGCACGTTTCAGTGCAATGAGCTATGCAACTGAAGGTGTCAACTTTTCATCTTATCTTTTGATATAAAAACTAAATTTTATATATTTTCATATTTTGAGAACAAATTAAAAACTCACTTTTTAAGTCTAGCTTTTCACAAATGTATTGTTTTCTGCTACTAATTCATTGTACTTACTTATTTATTGCTTGCATGTATTTTTTATTTATTGTAACTTGTGAAGCATTTTGTACTTGTGTAAGTAACTTGTGCTATATACATAAAGTTTATTATTATTACTATTATTGCTATTATGATTTATTATATCCACTGTCCAATGTCCCAAAGTCAACTTGCCATTTCAATTTTCCTGTGCTGTCGTCCTAAACAAAAGTGAATTAAAGGGGCATGCTATTTAAAGGCAATGTCTCAGCAGAAAGACATGAAAATGAGAAAGGTCCATGGCCCAAGTATCTACTATACCACTGGAAAGGACAAAGAAGCCACAGTTTTAAACAGTGTGCAAGCAGAGGCATGCCCAAAATTAAATAATCTAATTCGGAATAGGAACGGCTCTAACATGCATAACGTGCAGTGTCAATCAGGCCTCAAACAACCTGCCAACTTGCTATGTGGGCTATATTACTGGAGATGTAATTTCCCATGTATATATTACTAATCAAATTCAACACCGGCATTCACGCATAACAAGTCAGAAATGAAAGCTAGGCAACCTCATTTTCAGTATTTATTTACATATAGACAATGTTATATCGATCTGATGGAAATATATTTCATAGCAAAGCACCAAAATCCCAACCTTGCAATTTGTCAGTACCAAAAACTCATTCATGCATCATTCGTGCATTCTTGCTGCATTGCACGAGGTCTGGAGACACCTACCTGCACTGGAGTTCGAGGGCAGCAACTGAAGGGCCAAGATGCCCTGGCGTACCATGCTGACCAGTCCCATATCAGCTGACACCATGGTAATGCCCTTCTTCCTCTGGGGCTGGTCGGCCATGCTGGCGTCATGAAGCCCCGAGTTTAGGACAGGCTCCTCAGACTAGAGGCATAGGAGAAAATAAATAATTTGTTGTATACAGTCTTCATTGTCATTTACCATTACACAGGATTTGAGGTTGCAATCTTTTGTGCCATAATCTAGGGTGAGCATTCATACAGAAGCCCAATTCAGCTGTCAGAAAGAATGATGAACTAACCTACAAATGGTGACTATAGAGGACATCAGGCTACATCGTCAGAAATCTACAGGGCCATCAGACAGGCAGTACAAGTTGGCCACCAAATGTTACAGGTTTGAGTGTGTGAGTGTGGGTATGTCACTGAGGTTATCAATAAACCCATTCACCCATATAAACCAATCACCAATATTTTGCTGAATTAGGCCCGCAACACCTCCAGAAGGCTCAACAGGGACTTTTCTGGTGTCCCAGAGCCACCCCTTGAGTCTCCTACACTACCCTGCACCTCTATGCTTAGGCTTATTTCTAGATCCCAACATTACTCAATAATTTCTAAACTTGCTACTGATTTCAACAACAATAAGCTAATGGGATGACTGACTGCTAATATACTAATATTGATAGGATGGGATTTACTTTGACTACAGTCATGCTTGAAAGTTTGTGAAGCCTAAAGAGGATCGTCATTATTTCATATATTATAGTGAAATAAACTTTGTCATGAAGATATCCCAAAAAAGAACATGCATAAATAATGTGATATACTTTGATTGTTTACTTAACAAAACGAGTTTATTTAACAAACACCCTAAGACTCCTTCAATCAATAACTTGTGGCGCCACCATTATCACCTTTATCAGCCCGGGCAGCTCAGTCAGTAGAGCGTGAGACTGTCAAAGTCTCCGGGCTGTAGGTTTGATCCCCACATGGTGTCAACCATAGTGTATCACTTTTGTAAGTCGCTTTGGATAAAAGTGGAGTAACTTGGAGTAAACATCTCTGATCAGTCACTGATTAGTCTCTGGCATCTTCTTTGGGGGATTTTCTCTCACTACTCCTTACAGAACTCGGACAACTCAGTGTGGTTTGAGGGCACATGAACAACCCGCTTCAGTTCCTGACAGCATCTCAATTGGATTTAGGTCAGGACTTTGGCCAATGAAAAAACACTAAATTTCTTCTTCCTGAACCATTCTTTAGCAGATTTGCTTGAATGCATAGGATCATCATCTTATTGAAGAGCCACTTTTGGCCCAGCTTTAGCTCTCAGACTGATGGCCAGACGTTCTGTTCGAGACTTCTCTGGTATCCCTCAGAATTCATGGTTCCCTTAATGATGTCGAATGAATGAATGAAAAACAGCCCCAGACCATGACACTCCACCACCATCCCTAACCGTTAGTTTGTAGGTGGAGCAGCAATGGGGGCTTGTATGTTTTTAATATTTTTCTTACGGAACTTTATTTTTTCAGAACGATGTCCACTGCTAGGCAGAGTCGCTGTCATGTTAAATGCTCTCGATTTGTATATTATTTGGATCACAGTGGGCTGATGCAGCCCAAACTGTTTTGGTTATGACTTAATAACCTTCCCCAGACTGATGCTCACTCACTCCTCTCTTCCTGCGTTCCTCTGAGGTCTCCTTAGATCACAGCATAGTGTTTTTCTTTCACCTACATGGTAACACCAAACTGACCAGGTTTCTCACTGGGAATTATGGGAGTGGTGCATGAATTCCTCCCCAAAGAACTGACCTTTGACTGGTTAACTTCACACCCAATTATTTACCCACCTGATTCTACTTACCTACTTGATTTAACTAATGCAAAAGGAAGTTCACTTATTTTTGCACGTGCATTAATTCCCTTTAAACATTTTACTATATGCACAATTAAATCTTAAAAACATATGTAATTGGTAAATGTATATCCTTTATTTCATTTAAGAACATTTTTAAAAAATTCTATAATTGCACAAGGGGTTCACAAGCTTTCAATCATGACTGTAGGTAACAATGTAAATACTGTTGTGTTAATGTGTAATAGTGTCCACTTGCCTGTTCATGCTGCTGCTGCAGGACTTCTGCAATGTTGTTCTCCACTGCTCTGAGCTGCTGATAGATGTGATGAAGGAACTGATCCAGGTCCGTTCGATCAAGCTGGCAACCCTGTACCAGCACCTGCGGGAGAAAACAAGGCTCTCAAGAGGACTGCAACACCAAAGCTTAATCACTTTACATGGAAATGCAATGAGGTACATGCAGTGAAAATTATGAAATTGCAGCCAAACAACTGGGCGCAGTGACCACATTTGGTCGCGCCTGAGATCGACTATCACCTCAAATTTGGAACACATAAACACGCCTCAGTGCAGGATTGGATGAATGAAGAGTAATTGGATATAATGGTCGATTCAAGTAGGTTCATTATGTTGTTGGGGGTGTGGAGAGCTGAATTTTCCTACAGCGTCACTCAAGTACTGGAGTTTTCAGCAGGCCCAAGCATCATGAGAAGCACGAGAAGCATAAATACCAAGGTACGTAGACTGCATATTTGCATTCATACAGAGGTTGACCAATGAGACAATATCCCAAAAAGTTGGTGCAGTCCTTTAAGAATATAAAATGCATCCTTTCTTCCCTTGGAAATACATTTATTGTTACTATGATATAAAACATTATTATAAGTAATTACACTTGGCACTTGGCCACTTGGCATCACAAACCACAGGTGGCAAACATGCAGTTTCCATCCTGGTGGCTGTAATGACTGAATTCTTTAATCGTTGTTGTTAGGATCGCTATTTGTTAACGCCTCAGTGACCACTACTCTACCTGGGACCCACAGTCACATTCATACCAATGGGTAATTTGGAATCTGACTTGCATGTCTTTGGAATGATCAACAGTTTGGCTTCAGCGTTTAAATAAGGGTATCTGCAGGTTTCAGAAAGCCAAATTTGAGATTTTTAAGTCCTTTTTAATGCTACCTGGAATGGGATTTAATTGAATTTAAGGACAATTTAAAAACTAAAATAAATGCTGCCAAAACCAGCCTAGTTGTGACTAAACATAGGTAATGAAAGTTGTGAAATTATAAATAGGCGGTATAAGACACCAGAAAACTAAATGTTAAGGGACATGAAGACCAACTGTGTTTAGTAAAGCAGATAAGATGCATTTTGTACTACTAACCCTGATCTGATTTAAGAAATGCAGCACAAGGACACCTGTCATTGTATGCTGAAATCAAACCTCTAAAACTGTATTTAAGAAATACTTTTTAAGGCCTTAAGTTTAGATCACATATCAGACTTTTGCAGCGGATACCCTGTAAAAAATATAAACACACACACACAGGACAATACGTAGGCCAATCACCTGGTGGGAGCTGAGCCCAATGATAGAGGAATAGGCCAGGATGGTGATGAAGATCTTAGGCTGGAAAACTTGATCGGTGCCGGGGACCTTAAACGGTCGAGCCAGACCAGCTAGACATCTTGACAAGGCATGAAAAACCTCATCAAAAATCATCTCCCCCGTGCTGTCATCCTGCAAAACAAAAAAAACAAAAACAGACCTCAAAAACAGACAGAGGAATATTTATGTGCAGAACTAGCAGGATAAACTCTTAACAACCAAAATAGCTGTGACTGTGTAGTGTTATATTTGGCATGATTGCAAAGAAAGATTTTAGACAGCCATCGTCCTTGGAAACATTCTGCAATCACTGTTTTGCAATCTAAGTAAATTATCCCATGCAGATATATCCATATACAGTCAAAACTAGCCTTTTGTTAATTGAAATAAAGGTTCTATATTTACCGATTTCAGATGCTTTTTAGAGGAAATTGCACATGTAGTAAAATGAAAATAGTTTAAAAGAAATTAGTGCAGGTGTAAAAATAAATTAACTGTTTGGCGACAATCCAAAACTGCCCACCACCATCCTCAAGCCCTATGTCTCCAAATTCCATGATATTCCAGGAATTCCATGAATGAATGAATGTCAGGATGCAGTCTTACCACAATTCCAGTTGAAGGGCTGAGGTCCAGCTCTATAATGAAGCGGTACCTCCGGGCCAAGAAGGTGGCCCGCGTTGATGGCATCAACATGTAGGGGTATGCAGAGGGGGAGAAATCTGGCTGCCATCCCTTAGGTAAGATGCTTAGCAAGTCCAATTCATTCTCTGAGTTCAGCTGCACATGGAGTGAGCATCCAACATGCCATCAGTTAATAATAATTCACAACATTAAACTTTTAAAACAGCAGCCAAGTGCTTTTCTGGCCACCTAAATGAAAATGTGAAGATAACTTCTTTTTTTTTGTATAATGGAATTAAACATGTTTTTTCCTTGCTTGGGAGTTCGGAATTCCATAACACCTTACATTTGAATGCAAAAGCCACCACACTGGTGACATGTCTCTATAAAACCGTGACACCTGCTTAAAAAACGAGGAAGCACGAGCAAGGCTTAACCCACCAGTTCTGGTTTCGAGGCTGGCCAGATGACTTGATTAAGTTTGCCAAGGAACCACGCCAGACGCACATTCCTGGAGATCCGGTACTCCTCCTTCATCAGCAGGTAGATTTGGTCTGCCTCCTCCACCTTATAATGAGAAAGACGCATGAAACTGAAATAAGTGTTCAGAGCTGTAACAAGCCTTAAAAAAAAGGAAATTAATAACTAATACCACCATCGAGAACAACAAAGCATCACCCAATACCTAATTATAGTCTTTAGCATTTACAAGTTAGTCAATGGACCTTATCAAAGGTGCATGGATGATAATAAAATTGTAAAAATAATAGTAATAATAATAATAATAATAATAATAATAATAAATATAAAATAATGAGAAGAAATCATTCTAGAATCATTATTATTATTATTATACACAGCTTTCACACAAGCTGAATTTGATGAATCCGCCATACGTCACGTTCTCGCTCCTTATGCGAAACAGCGTTAAAAATTATGGCGGTTTACAGTTTCCTTGCTACTCGGCAAAGATACACAGCTGGTAGGACACGACTTAAGACCTTTCATGAATATATCGAATCTACTCTTCAATTCGGCATACATCCAATCCACCAACCAGCACTTGCTTCACTAAAAAAAATCAACTTTTAGAAATGGTTCGCCCGTTATCCCGGTTGTTCCCACCATCGTCTTCCACGAACACTAACCATGAAGGGCCGTCACGAGCAGAGTGAACCGATTCTAAAAGATTAGATTTTATTGAAATAAAGTGCTGCTTGATAGGTAACTTGTATGCCGAAATGACCAGAAACCCCTAAGTCATGTTCTAACTGGTACCGATAAATAAGGCAACTTCATACTAACACATTTTTAACAGAGTTTGGTAAACCACTTTCTCTATTGAAGAGGGAAACGGCTAACGTTAGATTTGACCATGCACTGTCTGGTCTACATTAGCCACATGACTATTTTAGTCATCTAATACATTGCTCTAATTGTAATTATTCTGCTGACATGCTCAAGCCGAAACAATATAAGCTGGCCTTAGATAGCGTCGGGTAGATATAACTTAGTGGTGATACCTTCTTAGCTAAGTTATATGCAACTACAGCTGCCAACACAAATCTCTTTTCCGGGGTTTCTCTTATTTGTGGTTCGGTTTTAACAGGACCAACGTATCCGAAAGGAAAATCTGCACAATTTTCCTAACTCAATGCTGCTATGTTTATTTCAGGTTTAAAATCCTGTTACCTCATTGTCCTGTCTCTCTGCCATGCCTTGTATAGCATGGGGACTGCAGGGATGTTAGCAGGCCTCAGCTGACGGATCTTTAGTTTAGTTCTGTGTGAAATATCTTCCTTAATAGTTGTTTATACCTTGTCTGTCTATCGGCCAAGTGTAAATTAGCGTCAAGTCACCCAGAATGAAAACACGTACGACCCGTCACGATTTTCAAAATAAAACTTATTGCCGAACAAAACCCATTATTGACGAACGTCTTTGAGTAATACAAACTACCAAAATTAAAATACAGGATACATTTAAAATACATTTAAATAATAATCTGCTGTAAATTAATTGTTGTTTTTCACCCAAAGTGTCAGTTGAACAGCATAGATTCATGTAGTGTTAAATAGTAGTAAATACAGCCCTTCTCCTGACAATATTAACTACACAGCAAATATTACAATATATACTACACACTATAGTAAGTATTTTATTACATGCTACAGTAGGCTATACAATAATAAAATACACAAGACCACAGCAGTGCATAGTATAGTAAAAGTACCACATAGAATGTGGTATACAATCATATTTTTGCTATATTTATACTGTAGTATTTCTTCATATGGGTTATGATTCCAGACTTTTCAGACTTTTGTAGTGTCCTGGTGTCTCAGTTGGATAAGGTGCCTACCACTTAAATGCAATATTTTGAGCTTGAATCCAGCCTGGACCCTTTGTTGCTTGCCATCAGCAAAAACTCAATCAGTATTCGTATTTCTGGATTATGTCACTTGGTTTATACAAAATAGCTACCGTTCATATTCAGTAAATTCAGAAATTTCCACTCTTCCAGGCACTACACTACACTAAGCTGCTGAAAGTGAAGAGGCATCACTTCAATGACAGTTTGGCAAGATGTTTTAAAAAATATGGCTGATATTTAGGCCAAAAGTTATCATAGATGGTGTGAAAATTAGATGTGAGAAGAATGGAGAGGATGAAAACATTCATGTGGCCTTAAGTGACCACTTCTGACCA
The DNA here is from genome assembly GCA_900660455.1 of Gephyroberyx darwinii. Classification (NCBI taxonomy): domain Eukaryota; kingdom Metazoa; phylum Chordata; class Actinopteri; order Trachichthyiformes; family Trachichthyidae; genus Gephyroberyx; species Gephyroberyx darwinii. Next base: position 9,271 of record CABFOQ010046111.1, on the reverse strand, counting down.
ATGTAGGCTCTTGAAGAGAAGTAAGGCATGTGTGCCGGGGCTGAATAGTCTACATATAGTGGAAATACTGTGGATTTTGGATGCACATTTATCTCCTCTATTACCCCATGACTATATTTTGTTATGTGCTTATTTATTATTCTGTGTGTTAATGTATTTTATTTATTGTATCCTATTACTATTTTTTCTAATGGTATGGTTTAACTTCCCCAAGTACGATTTGGAGAAAAACGGCATTTGTATTAAAGTTTCATCTTGCATCTTAATTCCTGGTTATGCTGATTTTTTTTTTGTTTGAAGGCCAAATCACCTAACTTCCGGTGATGCTCTGACCAACAACTACCTTTACTTAGCTTTCCGCACGTGATGCGGAAGTGTCGCCACTTCTCTTTTTACGCCGGCAGAAAACAGCATGAATGCTAAGTAGACAGCTAACTAGTAAACTAACAGCTTAACCACGGAAATCGGATACTGTTAGGGTAATTTATTCAACGTAAGATAGTCCTCCTTGTAAGTAGTAACACAGTGCTGGTGGACACAAGTAAAGTGTGTGAAACTACGGAAATGTGGTGGGAAATAACGAGCCCGATAAACCGGAACATTTACCAATTTCCGCACGGACAACGCTGAATGGTGGGACTTGATATTTACTTCCGGGCAAACCCATGGTCAAGTCAGTCAGAATAAAAAATAACATTTCCGGTCATAACCGTTACAATAAAGCCCTTGCTGTTGCAATGTTTTATGAGCAATACAAACTAGCAAAGTGAAAATAAAGAATATGTAGGATTAACCTGTAGAAAATTTTAAAAATGTTGTATATTCTCCAAAATGTAATTTACACACCATACCCTATATAATCCACTTGGATTTATTCTTTATTTCAGAACGTGGTATTGTTTTAATTTTGAAAATCAAATCACCTATATTCCTGTTTTACAATCGCTAACTGTCGCTACCTTGATGCTTGTCGAAATGTTTCATGAAATCTGACCACAGTAAATAATTATCAGATACTCGTAGTTTAACGATGAACATACTCATTACATTAAAAAAAGATTAAAAATACAATTTTGCGGAAAACCCAAACTAGTTTCCCACTGCTCTTAATTGAAAAACAGACATGTAAAACACTCATACTCACCCACTCATATATTAAAATAACGTCACAGTTTGCAATATGAAAATGAAGCATGGGGTGTGTGTATATATAATAAAGTAAATAAAATCAATAAAAATATTAATTTACTGAATGTGGTCGAGTACTTCCGGGGTAATTTGTTTGATTTATTTACAAATACAATATGTATAATTGTTACACATAAAGCACATAGGCAACCATAAATCCATCAAACATATAATCGTACTCGGGAAGAAAAAAATATGCCAGTGGGTAGAAAATCAAACTAAAGTAGCGTTGACGGAAATGAGAAAAAAGTGACGCGTGTTAAAGACGTCATTTTGGATGCGACGAAGAGTTGCTCTTTCCACGCTTTTTATTCGGTTTTGCAGTTAAATCTGTTAATCCTTTACTGTTTTGGAGGGCGGGGGGTTAATCATGGAGAAAAAAGGACCAAATTCAGCTGTCCGGCAAAAACACAATGCGGGGAAGATAAAAGACGCTGTTGATCCTGTTAAAAACTTCGAGAAGTGGAAGAAAAAGTACAACAAGACGAAAGCACGAGTCAAGCAAGAGAGACCTCAGAAGAAGCCCGAGTGGCAGGTTGAACGCGAATACATCCAAAAACTTGTCAGCTGGTACGACAACATAAACATCAAGGATGTTATCAAGTTTTCAGATTTCCCCATTTCGAAGAAAACCCTAAGAGGGTTACAGGAAGCTCAGTACCGACAACCCACGGAAATCCAGAGACAGACCATCGGCTTTGCTCTGCGAGGAAAAGACGTCCTCGGTGCTGCCAAAACCGGTTCTGGTAAGACTCTAGCCTTTCTCATACCCGTACTGGAGTGTCTGTACCGATCGCAGTGGACAGCCATGGACGGCCTGGGTGCCCTCATCATCTCTCCCACCAGAGAGCTCGCCTACCAGACCTTCCAGGTGCTCCGCAAGGTGGGGAAAAACCACGAGTTCTCCGCGGGACTCATCATCGGCGGCAAGGACCTGAAGAGCGAGTCAGAGAAGATCCACCGCACCAACATCGTCATCTGCACCCCGGGCCGCCTGCTTCAGCACATGGACGAGACGGCCACCTTCCACGCCACCAACCTGCACATGCTGGTTCTGGACGAAGCGGACCGCATCCTGGACATGGGCTTCGCGGACACCCTCAACGCCATCGTGGAGAACCTCCCCGAGTCGCGCCAGACGCTGCTGTTCTCCGCCACGCAAACCAAGTCGGTCAAAGACCTGGCGCGGCTCAGCCTCAAAGACCCCGAGTACGTGTGGGTCCACGAGAAAGCCAAGTTCAGCACGCCTGCCACCCTGGAGCAGAGCTACGTGGTGTGCGAGCTCCACCAGAAGGTCAACATGCTCTTCTCCTTCATCAAGAGCCACCTGAAGAAGAAGGTGATTGTTTTCTTCGCCTGCTGCAAGGAGGTGCAGTACATGTTCAGGGTGTTCTGCCGGCTGCGGCCGGGCATGCCCATCCTGGCCCTTCACGGCAAGCAGCAGCAGATGAAGAGGGTGGAAGTATACACAGACTTCCTCAAGAAGAAGAACGCCGTGCTCTTCGCCACCGACATCGCTGCCAGGGGCCTGGATTTCCCCGCCGTGAACTGGGTGCTGCAGTTCGACTGCCCAGAAGACGCCGATACCTACATCCACAGGGTGGGTCGGACCGCCAGGTACAAGGAGGGAGGCGAGGCCCTGTTGGTGCTCCTGCCGTCGGAGGAGAAGGGCATGGTCGCTCAGCTTCAAGAGAAGAAGGTCCCAATCAACAAGATCCAGGTGACACGTCTGTTTCTGTGCACATTATGCAATATCAAAGTGTTTAACATATGTTTTTAAGCCAGTCTAAAATACTGCCAAATACTGCCTACTTATTTCAATAAAAAATGTTAATATTCATACAATGCTGCGTAAAAGTCTTAGGCACCCTAGACTTTTTTTTATATATAAATTTGTTCTTAAATGTTTATTTTTTGCATTAGTGTTTTATATTACTGCTCCTTTTTATACTAATTTCTTTTTATATTTAGAAACTTTTCATTATTTTTGAAAGCATCTTTGCTTTACAGATTTTTTTTTTTACATGTGCCTAAGCCTTTCGCACTGTACTGTAGGTTCACAAGTTCAAAAGTTAGAATTTTGCTGAAATCAGATGCTTGGTGGAGTACCGAATTGAAGAGTGGATCCTTAATTCAGCAAATATCTGGTTAGTGTGTTGCGCACAATAAGACAGTAGATTCCAGTAGACAACATTTACATTGATTTATTTATTGATTTCTTGCAGGTAAACCCAGATAAATTGCAGTCTGTGCAACAGAAGTTGGAGGCTTTCCTGGCCCAGGAGAAGGAGCAAAAGGAGAGAGCCCAGAGATGTTTTGTCTCCTACCTGCGCTCCGTCTACCTGATGAAGAACAAAGACATCTTTGACGTGTTTCAACTCAAGATTCATGAGTATGCCGTTTCCCTCGGCCTCGCCGTGGCCCCGAGGGTGCGCTTCCTCAATAAAGCTCAGAAACAAAGGGCCGAGAAGGACGGGCAAAGAGAGCAAGACCAGTCCGAGGAAGAGACGGAGCTGACAAGCTTTAAGACCAAAATGAGAGGAGAGGCGCCCAACATGGAAAGCCAGAGCGCAGAATCGGAAGAGTCAGATGATGAAGAAGAAATTAGTGATGAAGAAGAGGAGGAGCTGTCTAAAGTGCCGCTCGTCGGCGCAGATGATGACGAGGACGACGATGATCTAAGGGACTTGGACCTGCTGACAGTCAAAAGAAAAGACGTCTTCAGTCTGACGGAAGGCCAGGAGAGTGAGCAGGAAACGGACAATGAGCCCAAAAAGAAAACCGCAAAAGAGACAAAGTTCAAAGAGGCCAAGAAGGTCCTCAAGAGAAATTTCCAAGTCAACATTAAAACAACTTTCACGGAAGAAGGGGGCGCCGTGCAACTGTGGCCACCGGTTCAGCGGTCAGCCAGGACAGTGGCAGGCGAGGAGGAGGAGGAGGAAGAGGAGATTTCAGGTATCAACGTGGAGAAGGCCAAGGAGCGGCTGAAACATGAGGACCAGGAGTTCGACAAGCAGGAGTACAGCCGCAAAGTCAAAGCGAAGCACCGAGAGAGGCGGCTTAAGGCGAAGGCCGCCAGGAGGGAAGCCAGTAAGCAGCACGGCGAGGGGTCCGACGAGGAGGATGAGGAGGACGAAGTAATAGCCTACCTGGCCAACGACGGTGACGAGTTTGACCCCAGCACTCTGCCGGACCCCGACAAACCACAAGAAGCCACGTCGAGTAAACGCCACCACAGTTCCGAAAGCAGCGGGGAGGAGGAAGAAGAGGAGTCCGCAGCAGGAAACAGGAAGCGGTTGAGGCGCCAGGATGTCCCGCACACAGCCCTGGACACTGGCCTTTCTCTGGCCGAAGACGAGGAATTGGTCCTGCATCTACTAGGAGGCCAGAGCTAGAGGTCTGAAAATGGAGGGGTTCAGTTTAAATTTTAAAGTTCACACCTAGGAAGATAAGACCGTTGGATTCGGTTCAGCTTGAGACAGACTGCATCTAGTCCCCCCTTTTCTTGTCATCCATGGTCCAAAATTACCACCTGCCAATTTGTCTTCAGCGGATAAATATTAATATCCATTGAGTGAGCAGGTTTTAAATGAACACAGCAACTAATTCTAGGAAAAGGTAGTGGAAGTTGGTAGGGTGATGTATTTCTATGAAACATGAATTGTTATGGCTGGTTAAAAAATTACCCTTGGCAGGTGTTTGTATTTCTTGTATCATAACCTCAAAACATGTTATCCCATTTTCTTTTGCATCAGAGGAACTGGATTTCTTCCAATTAAGGACATTTATTGAATGGTTTACATAATGCAAGTGATGTCTCTTTTGCGTTAACATTATTACATGCTAAATAGAGAATATTACAACTAGGAGGTGTTCTGTGCCTACAGAAGCTTTCACGCTGTAATTGGATCATTCTATTAAAATAATTTATATTGCAAGTTGAGGCTCAATTGAATTTGATCTTGATCACATTTTTTTCTTTTTTTTTTTCTTCAGGCTAGTTTGAAGGTTGTCTTTCATGTGGAAGTGTCTCAAAATTAGTCTATGACAAAATCAAAGTCAATGTGATCAGTGAAAACATCTTGATGGCATTTTGTAAGCATTTATTTTCACCAGTTCTCTTGGAAATATAAGATTTTTGATTTGATGTTTTAGGAAATATATAAATATAAAATAATCTAAAATATATATATAATATAAAAACAATTCCTGTATATTTAAAACCCCAAAGGATAGTACAAGAAACTATGACTTCAAATCTTTATTATTGTGGTCCTTGGCAATAACTTCAAAATAAAAATAATAACCAAATAAATAGTGGCTAAATTGTGTTAATACTAGCCACACTCCTATTTGTTCTAAAGTTCTGACTTAATGTTCAAACTTACAGAAAAGGCAAAAACATTTTCTATCAATAGCAAATGTGTGAATGAATGAATAGCATGACATTGCTTGTCCTGTAGTACCAGACCAATAAATCAAAACACTACAAAAGCCATGCTTGAGCAGTCACACCAGACATTTGAGTTGATTTATCTTATCGACAGTCTTAAGTTAGTTTATGCAATGAATTAATGCCAGGGAAACACGCCTCTTCCCTGATCTGATCTACTCTTCGTGATCATGCGGATTCAGAGGTGATGCTACTGAACAAATTTCAGTAGATCGCAAAATTGAAAAACTTTGTGATTCTGCAGTCAGTCTATCATTCAATCCAGATTTTGTGTCTCAACGATATGTCTTGGTTTTCCGGTTTCCAGATTGAGAGTTGTTCTTTTTCAGACAGTCGGATGGACTCTACTATAGTCTCTTTTATCCAGTATTTTCATTCTGTATTTCCATACAGTCCATTTTAACTTATAAATTGGTAGATACAGATATGTGTTAAATAGGTATAGTTTTAATTATTTTTGTTATATATCTTATGTATAAATTGTTATATCTGTCAAAGAAAAATAAATATTTTATGAGGTTACAAAGAAGAGGAACGAGGTGAGAGTATTAAATTATAATGCAAGTACATAAAGGATATTCTTCTGTAATTTTTGTATCAACAAGTCATAAACATTACAAATATCTAACATTGTTTAGTCAACAGGCCTGTATTCATTCAGCCATGTCTATTCGCCCTCCAGCAGGTGGTGGTATACTCACATTTTTTGCTCCGCTGACAGGAATAAGAGTTGTGCCTGATGGGGCAGGGTGGAAATCAATCTTAAAATGTTCCTGTAAAGTTGTAGCTACGCCACACAAGGATTTGATAAAGACGCTGTCCAGGGCACTGGGTGGCCCGGGGTGATATCACAGTGAGGCCAAGGAGATGGGGCACCATTCCCAGCTACCAATTTGGTATTCAGATTTACAGGCCCATCTCAGGGCATATTTGGCATTGTAAGCCGAGGCAATCCTGAAATCCATCCGGGACACCAACCCTAGATCTGTGAATAATTTATTTCTAATATGGTATTCTTTTTTCTTTTTTGCAGTTCCAGAGGAATTCAGTGAAGAGGGAGTACATTTTGTTAGGGAATTTAAGGGGTATAAATACACTGACAAATGCTGGGTAGAATATTATTTTCAATATTTCTTCTCTGCCCCAGGCAGAGCCGTCCATCTGTTAATATCATCCATGATGGACTCTAGGTTGCCAGGGCCACTCAGACTGAAGATTCGCGATGGAGGAAATTACATTGACTCCCAAATATTTCATGCCATTCAGTTTCCAAACCAAGGGGTGCTCGCGAACTCGCACTCTGACAGACTTCCAAATGTGTCAGTGATTTCAAGAATTGATGGTAGAGATGATGCTGATAGACTAAGTTTAAGCAAAATAATAATAATAAACTATTTGTATTGTAAAAGTAAAGACTAAAAGTTAAAGCAATACAATCTAAAAAAAAAAAAATGGAAAGATTACATTAAAGTTTAAGACAATAAAAATACAAAATGCATGTGATGAGAAAATGAGAATACAAAGAAGACACATATTACAAAAAGGCCCTATCATAAAAGTGCGTTTTGAGAGGGGATTTAAAGGATGATACTGATTCTGCTGACCTGAGATTTTCAGGTAGGACGTTCCTCACTTTGGAGATTTGTTTGAGTTGCAGGGAGCAAGACTGCACCACCTTTTTTTTTTTAACTGAATGTCACTCCCAAGTTTCTAGCAGATCCTGATGTTGTTGTCACCAGCATACATATTCAAATTAAAGCTACGCCCATTATGGTTCAAAACCCCTATACCTTTTTTTTTTTTATTTTAAAGTGTAGACAACAGACAAATAAAACACAAACAAGGGCTACAAGAATGAGCAATGGTAGACAGAGACTAGCGCAAAGAAACAGAAATGACAGATAGATAGGAAAGTAAGGGTGGATATAGAGAGATGTGATGGTGAACTTCCATGGATGTGCTTTGTACCATTGATGATATTTGTGGCAGCAGTAATAGAAACAGTCAGTCATGTGTTCATGAGTAGAAAATAAAGAAGAATGAATGGATGAATGAGTAACTAAATACATAGAAAATTGACAACAATAATAATGATAGTCGCAATAATAATAATAATAATAATAAACAGCAATAATTATCATCTTTGCCACCACCATAGATAATAAGCAAACAAAACCTATTTGTGTTTGTGCATGTGTGTGAGTGCATGCATGTGCTTATTTGTTTGTGTTTGTTGTGGCCCTAGCTCACTGGCATCTTAAGGGATTTATGAAGTTTTGAGTGTATTTTGTTGAACTGTTTGGATTGTTTTTTTTGGAAGCTGAGTTTTGCTCCAGTGACATCTGTCCTATTCAAATATTTAACCATTGTGAGATGGTAAGTTGTTTTCCCAATTTAGTAAAATTGTTTTCTTGGCTACCAGGGGTCCGTTCCAGAAAGTGGTTTTAGTGAAAACTCTGAGTTTGTTAACCCTGCGATGAGGGAAACTCTGGGTTTTCCGTTCCAGAAAGAGGGGTAACTCAAACTCTGAGTCAGTTACCATGGCAACTGACTGTGAACCTAACCTGCTCGCTGGCAGGTTTTCTTTAACAAACCCTTAGTTTCTCCCTGTCTCCTCCCTTCTGCTGAGCCTGAAGCAGCTGTCGGACATGGCGTGTCCTTTCCTCGGTAACCCGATAGATAGATATTGAAGCAGAGTTAATTCGCATAGCCTTACGTCGGGAGAGGATTTTGAGACCCCGATTAGATGTACTATCATTCCCTGATGAGTACCTAATTCAACGTTACCGTTTTTCATCACTATCATTTATCTGAACAACATTCTCCGGCCTTACATCTCCAATATTACACACCGCGGACGTGCTCAGATCAGAGCAATTCTTTTGCGTTGCTCTTCGGTTTTTTTTGCCAACGGGAGATTCCTTTATAACATTGGCGACGCAGAACACATCGGGAAAGCAACTGTGTATAGAGCCGTACGAAAAGTGTCCCTTGCACACATTTCATTTGGTCTTCTTTATTTCCTACAAATACAACAGTTAGTATTTTTATATTGTTCCAATAATTAACGTATTTCACCTGTGATCCTGTACCCACCTCTAACTTACGTTCCAGTAATTCAATTTCTAGATCTCCCTTTCTAACCTGCCGCCCCGAGTAGGCTACACCATTTCTTGGTTACTTTTTGCCATCTTCTTGATGAGATGCAGTTTGTACAACTCCTTTACCGGTAACTGGGAAAACATAAGGATGGCATTAAATTCTGCAGTTCTAATAAGTACATGGCATTTTACTGAACATCTCACTGTGTCAATCTGTGCTGTGGAGGTTGATGGACCCCCCCTCCTGGTAATGTCCTGCTCTGTTAAAACAGATAAGATGTGCAGGTTGTTTGTGTAAATGCCAAACTCCAAATTCCGCACAAGAATGTAAAGAAATGTGAAAGGGGAGAGAGCTATCAGTAGCTACCATACATAATATTAAGATGTATATCTTTGTAGGCCCCTGAATCCTTCCCTGTGACAGCAGACTACGTGTCATCATCATCATCATGTGATGAAGACGAGCATTCTGTTTCGGTATACTTTAAACTACTATAAGATCTCTGGAGTATTGGGTACTTACAACTGT
>CABFOQ010046107.1:0-10674 GCA_900660455.1 Gephyroberyx darwinii | reverse complement strand
CTAGTATTGTGGAAAAGCCTTGTGGCCTCAATTTCAGTTATTTAGTTTTTCTACAGGAGATTAAGGTTTAAATTAAGGTTTCATGATCCTTCATTGGTAGAGTGGGTTTCATTACTCTTGACTCCATGAAACCTATTCAGAACCAATTACAAATCTTCAAAAATGCATGACTGTTGGTCTAAAAGCAAGCTGCTTCTCTACATTTTTGAAGATACAAGGCCGATTGCAGCAAAGGATAAGAGATGAATGCAGGAATGTAGAGGGATTGGGAGGATAAATGGACTGACTGGTGAAAAGAGGAAAAGAGAAATAAAAACAGACAGTTGAGGAAAAGAGAGAGGAAAGATCTAGGATGAAAAACAAGCAAGGGACAACATCGTCATAAAAAGCTACAACATGGATACAACCAGTCAGACTTCATATTACAACACATACACTATACTTAAAACATTTCAACCAGGGAGAAAGTGAAAGAATGCCAAGGACGGAGAACTTAAAAGGTTTGCGGTTGTTAACCTGCTAACCGCAAATATCAAGAACATATTGGGATTCTTGTTATTGATTAAAGGGGAATTACAGTATTTTTAAACCTGGGCTCTATGTGTACATATTCGTCATTTATACCTCAAAATAGGTACAAAAGGTTTTGGAATTGCTCCGGTAGATCGCCTCAGCCGGAAGTGGTGAAACAGGCTGTAACGTAATCAACAGGGGCAAGTGGACCGATCAAAGTACGTCCACTAAAAGTTCTGCAACTCACCTCATCTTTCAGATTTCAGAGCGAGACTTCTCCTTAAGCGAGACTTCTGTTTCTGGTTAAACAAAGGTCTATCTCTGTAGGGATCCTTTCCGTAATGTTGTCAGACACTTCCAGTAACAATCTGAGTCTGTCAGTGGCAAAAACAAGAACTTTTAGTGGACGTACTTTGATCGGTGCATTTGCCCCTGTGGATTACGTTGCAGCCATTGCAGCCTGTTTCGCGACTGCCGGCTGAGGCGATCTACCGGAGCAATTCCAAAACTTTTTGTACCTATTTTGGGGTATAAATAACGAATTTGTACACATAGAGCCCAGGTTTAAAAATACCGGAATTCCCCTTTAATCGCCCTTCCTTCAAGAGGCGAGTATACAGACCAGAGTTGCAAGACACTGGAAGGGGCGAGGTGGGAAAGGCCTCAGTATTGCTGTTTTTCCACTACAGGAACCTGAACCTTTTGGGTTACTTTTTTGAGCAGGAACCTTCTCAGCAGGAACCTTTTTCGTTCCCTGAGTTCGAGGTTGCGTTCCCACCACTTCAGCGTACCGGGGAGATGATGCAAATAAGGCCAAACTTATTTGCCAAATGAAATGAGTTTGCTACCGGTATTGAACAAGCACGGCGGTTGGCGGACTTGACCAATCAGCGTTGTTCCGTACTGCAATTCTGTCCCAATGGTTACTGGTCCCCCAGAAAGTACTACCTTGCTAGCAGGAGCTTTTTTGGGTCCAGGAACAATTCAAGAGGAACCTTTTGAGGGCTAGTTCCCCCGGTGGGAAAGGCTGAAGTTCCTGGAACTAAGTACCAATACTACAAAGTTCCTGGATAGTTCTTGGGGTGGAAAAACGCTTTATGTCTACTCTACCAGCTACTTCAGCAACAAGCTTCATGACTGGATCTTCTCACTTCTCAAAGTCAAACTGGCTAGCCCAACGGTGAAAGTTGCTGGGAGTGTTTTTGAACCCACTGTGGCCGGTGGATGATAGAGGAAGTTCCCTGCCCTGGTTATGAGTAAGAACAGAGAGAATAGGCAGATGGCGAAGAAGTTTGAGGGAGATGAAAGTAGAGCGAAAGAATGAGGCTGATCTTCTGAAAGATGTAGAGTAACGGGGCCAGAAAGGAGAGCAAACGGAGAGCAGAACTAAGGCAGATGAGTAATGACAAGAGATGTGCAAGACTGTTCGAATCAGCGAGGGGTGAAGCACTGCAGCATGGTCTGCATTAGTCAGAGAGGATTCACATCTATTGCACGGGGAATAGGGAAGGGGAATGAAGTTCAATCAATACACAGTGTGGAGGAGGGAGCGAAGCGAGAACATGCAGCCAGGGCCAGTCGATAGCTCCCGATCTCTGAAGACGTCAAACAGATACCACAGGAGTCAGGGCTGAAAGACCTACTCGCAACGTTCATTCAGCTTTGGTTGAAGAAAACCCAACGGAGATCACAACACTTCTCCAACGTTTCTTTTGAACATTTTATCACAGGCTCGCTATCTTTGCCCCCGGTGGACCCCACCAACCAGAAGACCACCAGGAAGTCATTCAGCATCACTCACCCCAGCCAAACCGGCCCCTCTCCTTCTCCGTTCCCTGGATCTTCTTCCTGTGCTGATTGGCGGTGGCCTCCCGCTCGGCCAGCTTGTTCTGGAACGACCTCTTGCCCTTGACTTCAGTTGGTGGGGGTGTCGCTGTCTCCGTGGTAACGACGTGACCCAGTTCCTCTGATAGGTTGAAGGCGTCCGTGGCCTCGGTGGCCACGGCCTCGGTGGCCACCTCCACTTCTTCGCCTTCCCCCTTCTCCTCCACGGGGAGGGAAAGGGAGTCCGGGCGGGAGGTGAAGACCGAGTTCTCCAGCGCCATGTTGTGTGTGTGTGTGTGTGTGTGTGTGCGTGTGTGTGTGTGTGTGTCTAGTTTATTAGCGTCTTATTGATATCCTCCCTATGGCAGACTCTGTCCAGTGGCTATTAATTGTACCATTTGTTTCCTTGACTGAGAGCCTGGAAATACAGAGGAGAAAGGGCACAATGGTCACATGACAACAGGAAATTGATTAGCTGTTGGTTCTGTCACATTGATTAACTTACTATTGATTATTGCAAAAGATTATTCTCTGTACTTTTACTGATTTTTCTACATATGGCGTATTCAGTATTTTTTAAATAAATGAACACTAAGTCTTATTAAGACCTTGTTTGCCTTGTTTTTACCTCCAATCCCATTTCATTCACTTTACTCAGTATGTAGAGAGAATGGGCAAAAAAAGAGGACGGTAATCACAATGTCTGGGTTAATATTAGTTCCTTTTGTCTTTGGGATGACACAAGAAGGGTGAAAAAAGACGTGGGCTACTTTTCTGTGAAAGATAATCCTGGAGCGCAGTGGCACTGGCACATTAAAACCACTTTCAGTGTTGCATGTTTCATAAAGTGCCTTGGGGTAAATGTGTGTGTGTGTGTGTGTATATATATATGTGTGTGTGTGTCTAAGTGCACTTTCTGTCTATCTGTTTTATTAAATCGGGTGGATTTGTGTCACAGGCCTACTGAGATTAGGCTGCTCTTACGTAACTCCTATAACTAAGAAACTGAGTTAGGTGTGTGTTTGAGAAATTAGCCGATGTGTCGCTCTCAAAAGACTCGCGCAGTAAAATGGAGCCTTGGATGATATCAGGCCAGCGGATGAACGCAAGAGGAGACTGATCGTGACAATCCAGATGACGCATTACGCATGATGGACGGATGAGAAATAGCCTCTAATACAGTTTGCCTTGCCAGACAGCCAATTGGCTACAAAATAGCCTACAACAGGTTAAGCTTACGGGTCGTTGTCAGACAGAAAAAAGAGACTGAATATCTTACCTGTTCAGTTTAGCACCTTGTGAATGTGAGGTTTAGCTTTGGCTGATGGTTTATCATAAATAAACTCTGAATCTAGTCCAAGAACGAACCGGGATTTCCACCTCTGGTTCGATGACACCCATTTCTGGTGTTTACCAGCGACGCAGCATCAGTCCACTCCTGATCGCTTTTCCAGGAAAACAAAGACAGACCCGATCCGACCAGTCAGCATTTAAAAGAAATGTCTGCAAATCACACACAAAAAAACCCGAACAAGCGAAGAAAAAAACGGCAAAAAATATATTCATGCACAATTATTACGGCATTTCTACTACATGTGTCAGGCTGTGGACGTGTGAAATGGTGGAAACAGGATCAACCGGCAGCGCGGAGAGCACCATCATCTGTGCATCTGATGGAGTCAGTCAGGTGTTGGAGCCACTGAGCGGCAGAGGATGCTGTCATCAGCCCACCCAGCCCTCTCAGCCCCTCTTAGCCCCTCTCAGCCCTGCCTGAGACGCCTTCCACTTCCACAACAGAGAGGAATTCATCTCCGTCTGTTTGGCTCGCTATTAAACACGCATCCCACTGCATACGGTTGAGAAATGAGAGAAATGCGAAGGCCTTTTGTTTTGCAGTTAGAATGAAATGGCATCGTGAATAACAAGGGTTATTCATAATGTAGTAGCATTATGGGAAAGGAGGACGTTTGGTCAGAAATGACTGGCGCTATGATATATGCAACGATGCGGAATTTCTGGAAATAAAATGTTTTGTTTTTTTATGCTATTTGAGTTGTTCTAATGTTGTCACCCCCAGAAACAGATGATTTCAGGATCTTCTGACCCTGTGGCATTAAGCTGATAGAGCCTCCTACACTACTGAGACATGCCCTGATCATATCAGATAGCCTCCATGTGCTGTGTCATCATTAGTACAGTAACTTGATTCATTGTTTCATTCATTAGCCGATGTTCGCACGCCAACCTGTAGGTGGCGCTGTATTTCTTTACCGCGTTGTCCCTCGCCAATGAAAACACTCGACACAGACAGTCCTTCTTTTTCAAGATGTCGGTGTACGGGCCGGTGGTGAAAATTCACCCTGTCGTTCTCGCCTCTATCGGCGACTCCTACGAGCGGAGAAATGAGGGAGCGAGCCGTGTGATCGGGACCCTGCTGGGTAAACAGAAATTTCACACATTTGTCCTCCGCCGGACGGACTGCCAACTGTCAAAGAATGTGCTGGCTAGCTAGCTAATGTTAGCCTGCCTGCTAACGCATGTTCGCTTAACAGTAAACTGCTAACAGCCAGCTAACAGTAGCTGTTAGCTGGCCACAACAGGCAGCAACATCCCCTGTAACAGCCGGCCTAGTGTTGAACTAGCCAAGTCAACGCATAACTATAATATCTGCCGAGTCATGTGGTGAATTTGTTGTTATGTTGTGTAACCTAGCTATCCGGATGACAAACGTAGTTAGATCAGCGTCAGCGTTAGTTGCTTCCAGCTTTACCCGGCATTGATGCTCAGCCACTTGCAACCGAATACCAGCTAGCCAGCTAATACGGCTAGGTTAGTTAAAATCGTAATAACATGTAATGTCAATGGATGTTAACATGGATGTCCTCCTCAGGTACCATTGAGAAGCACTCTGTTGAAGTTACCAACTGCTTCTCTGTCCCCCACAATGAGTCGGAAGACGAGGTGCGTTGTTTAACACGCCAATTTACTGTGTAACTTAACGTGTAGTTGAATTGACATTGTTATGATTAATCTTATTGGTCCCTTGGGAGAAACTGTGTCGTTGCAGCAGCAAAAAATACAATGTAGATTAAAAAAAATGTTATGAATAAAAAATATTTACAACCTTTTTTGTTTGTAGATATTTGTCTGTACTTTTGCAATCGTGTATAACACTATTCAGTTCTAGTTGTCTCCCTCATGTTTCATTCTGCAAGTGAAAGTGTATATTTTTTGTTTTTTTTTACTGAATTTGTCATATGACACTTGAATCTCCCTTGACAACAGGTTGCTGTGGACATGGAGTTCGCCAAGAACATGTATGAGCTCCACAAGCGGGTGTCACCCAGTGAGGTCATCATTGGATGGTGCGAGGATACATTAATACTCCAATGATATTTGACATTTTAAAATTATAATTCCAGAACTACATCTGTTCTCACCAGTTTGACATCTCTTCTACAGGTACGCCACAGGCTTTGACATCACAGAACACTCTGTGCTGATCCATGAGTACTACAGCCGTGAGGCCACCAACCCCATTCACCTCACTGTGGACACAGCCCTGCAGAGCGGCAAGATGAACATCCGCGCCTACGTCAGGTTGGCTGATCTTCCTGTCAGTCATTCCTTTTTTTGTGTATGATCAATAGCAGATGGAGAGGGTGTGTCTGAATGGCTTTGTGTGTCTCCCCCTCACAGTGCACAGATGGGCGTGCCAGGAAAGACAGTCGGTGTGATGTTCACGCCCTTGAGTGTCAAGTATGTCTACTATGACACTGAGAGGATAGGCGGTAAGAATCCAAATATTTAATGAAAATGGCTAAAAAGTGTGGGGGGGGGAGATGATCCTGACATTGTGCTTTTTCAATCTCAATTCTGATTCAGTACTTGCCCCTCTGTAGTATTTCTCTGCTGTAACACCCAGACTGTGTATTTCAGTGGACCTTCTCCAGAGGACACGTGTAACTCCCAGTCGCACCAAGGGCCTGACCTCTGACCTGTCCCAGGTGGGCTGCTCTGCAGCCAATATACAAGACATGCTGGCCACTGTGCTGTCATACATCGAGGACGTGCTGGTGAGTCCTCAGTATTAGAATGATAATGTGACTCAGATCAAATGAATGGAAGCCTGCAAGGAAGTAGGTCTGGGAGGACTGAGCAGGACTTGGTAGATATAGATATGAGGGAAAGGGATGATTTGTTGATGTTTTTTATTGGACTTCATACATTCATTCCCAAAGGGAGAGTGTCGTTTTCCTGCCCTTTTTTCTGTTGTTTTGTTTTTTGTCTTCTTGGTCACATTCATGAAAACTAGGATTGTTTTCTCATTTGTATTAACTAGTTTTGTTTTTAGAGGTCCAGTGTGAATTAAATATAACATCGCTTGTGGCTAAGTATCGTTTGCGTCTGTCTCAGTCTGGCAAGGTGACGGCAGACAACAGCGTGGGCCGTTTCCTGATGGACCTGGTCAACAAGGTGCCCACCATCTCAGCCGAGGACTTTGAGACCATGCTCAATTCCAACATCAACGTAAGTGTTCCTCCCCAGCTGGAAAACCAGATGTGTATTCATTTATCGTACAAGGAATCTCAAGTTAAGATTTAAAGTAGCTGCCAAAGCTCGTTTCCCCCCCATTGGGTTCAGCGTTTCCCCTTTTGCTTTTCTGTCCGTTAACTAGCTACATTCATTCTCAGGCTCGTGTTTTGCACATTTGCTCACTCCCACGAACCATAGGAAGCATTTAATTAGACTTTGCTTCTTTTTGTTATGGTGCTCCCCTGGGCACCGTGGAAGACAAACCTTTTTCCTTTTCTTCTTGGCTCTTATTTCTTTACCTTGCACTCACAATCATCTTAGGAACACCAAAATAGTTAATCTGTTGTCAGGGCCCTGCGTTTGTCACCCTTCCACTCCTCACTGTTGGTTGTAATGTTGATGTAGGAGTGTAAGCTTATTCTTCTATTGGACTCTTTCTAAGTCACTGTAGATCAGATTGTCTGTCATATAGATCCTAAGTGCTCTCTGTTTGTCTGTTGCAGGACCTGTTGATGGTGACCTACCTGTCTAACCTCACCCAAGCCCAGATTGCCCTTAATGAGAAACTGGTTCTGCTCTGAGTGACAGAGGACTAGATCTTTGGAGTGGTTGATATTTAATTTTTGTACACTTTTATTTTCCCCCGGCTGAGATAAATAAAGATGTTAACCAGTCAACACTGTTCATTCCCCTCAGGCTGTTTCTTGGTTATTCTACAAATAAGACAATTTGCTTTCTTTATGAAAAGCCAATGAACATTATGAGAATTGATTTAAAGGGTTATGTGGTTCATGTAATTTGGCTTTATGACTGTTTGCATTGTAATTCACGTTTACCATGAAGTCCTGGTGGTACAGGAGGATAAGACATGTATGACACAAGAGTCAGGACTGTGATAAAGTTGATTCCAGTTCTTTATGGCTTACATTTGACATAACAGTGCTGAGGAACATCAGTGACATACAATTATGACACTTGCAACACTGACAATGTTGGGGAAACAAGTCCGTTAATAAAATCATGTTAAATTATATTAAGTCTATAGATAAATATACATTCAGATCATAAACTTGGAAGCTCTTGTGACAGGCCGTGCCACCCTGAGTTACAATTGAAGCTAGTGCAAGAACTGGTGACGAGAGTCACGGATCAGAGCCAGTGTGGTTAGCAAGGCTGACAGGAGAAGCTGCTGATCTTGTATTGCTGAGTTGATCTTGGTTCAGAGCCACGCTGTGATCAAGGCTTGGCTTCTGGAGGAGGAGGGCTTTTCTCTGGTTTCCTTTGGGGCTTCAGCATCTTGTCGACGGCAACGTAACCCTGCAGCGCCCGGTCATAAACCGAGTCCGCCGTTGACTTGGCGATTCCCACAGCCTGCTCCGGGTAGTAGAGGGAGGCGCACACGGTCACCAGGCCCGCGGGGTAGATGAGCTTCTTAATCCTGGAGCCTCTGGCAAGAAACAGCCCCACCACGCCGGCGAAACCGATAACACCTGCTCGGGGGTAGAAATCCTTCGGGGGGTCTTTCAGATACGCATAGGTGTCACTCCCAAACTGGGTGACGCTTTGAACTCTGGGTTTGATCTTTCCAAAGGCGTCCTGACACCAAACTGTGTAAGGCTCTACCATGTTCCTGAGGGTGGCGACACTTTGCTCCAGCTGACCCGATTCGGGCTCCACATACCGGAACTTCTGCTGAGGTGTGGTGTACAGAGACAGGTCATCTCGGTTTAACGGGACGTCTCGTTCGTCCTCAGCGGCGGCAGCAAACACGGTTAAAGACATTACGCTCAGAGCCCCCGGTATGGCACTACCTGTCACCTTCAACATGATCCCTGCTGGCCATGCACTAAACTATGGTGTCCGGGGAGGGACAGAACTTCCCGCTCAAACCGTTAATGACGCCTCCTCCGCTTTTTTGCCTTATTTCAATATGTATTAGTAACGTGAAACAAATTACAATGGCAAGCAGTTTATAAAGGTATTGCATTGGTTTTATTAGTAGAAAGTAGGGACTGGTACTTGTTAACTAGTAACACTAAATACCAGTAAATTAGTTACTATCGGACATTTGAACTACTAATTCTTGAAATGTATGCTGAACAAATCGGCATAAATCTTGATTCTTAGGTGTATTTGTATTCACTGCTTTTCAACTAAACCTAAAATGTATTTTCCATATAATTTCTCAAATAAATATCTTAAATATCTAGTTGAAAATATGCCAGTGACGTCAGCTTCGTTTCCATGGCAGCCTGAAAGCCTCGCGGTCTCCAGGGAAACCGAAAGTAGCAACAGTCCACCCTCATCCATGAGGAATTACCAGTACACATTCATTTGGCTAACATGCTAATGTTAGCTTGTTTTTGGTAGAGCTTTTCCTGTTTACGGTTTTATTTTTGTTTTCAGTTGTTGCAGATTGGTGTTAGTTTTTTTTTGGAAGACAATAAATTGTACTTAAGTAGAAGTCTGTGCTGTTCTGGATGGAGAGTCTTGGAGTGTCAAATTTCCAGAACCTGCAGGCTCTCTCCGCCTTGTTATCTACTCAGCAGGAGGAGGATGATGATGATGAAGGCTGTAATGTAAGATACTGTGCACTTGTTGGTGAACCCAACTACCCAATCCACCCACCTTTTTATTTTCAGAATACAGTTTACCCACCTCTATAGTTGTATACCATGTATGTAGTATAAAACTGATGATATGAAGTGATATGAAGTTTTTTTTAGGAAAAACAAGTTAATGCTTTTCTAAAAATATAACAGACTTTTGTTTATACCTGTTTATTTGCACTGTATACATATAACTACAAGCCCTGTTCTCCAAAGCTGTTTTAATTAAAAGCTGTTGACAATAACTTCAATTAATTTCAACAGAACATGGCAGCTGCTGCACAGCTGGGTCCCGGACAAATCGGCCCCCCACCCAAAACCAGTAGAGATAAAGAGGGTAACGCTTTGTATTTTGTGCACGTAACTTATAAGTAATTTGTATCAGGTACACAATAGTGACACCAGATGAGAGGTGCAGACAGGGAATATTACATTACATTATATTGCAGTCATTTAGCAGACGCTTTTATCCAAAGCGACTTACAATTGCATTCAACATAGGTAGAGAACTACTAGTCACCAGAAATCATAAGTGCATTTCCTTCCTAAATAAGCATCTGAGAGCAGAACCACTGCTGAGGTAAAAGTTAGCTAGCTACTTTTTATTTAAACAAATAAGTGAAGACAAATAGGCAAGTGCTAAGAGGAAGAGTCAGGGTAATGTTTCTAGAAGAGGAAGAGTCAGGGTAGTGTTTCTAGAAGAGGA
Organism: Gephyroberyx darwinii; assembly: GCA_900660455.1. Classification (NCBI taxonomy): domain Eukaryota; kingdom Metazoa; phylum Chordata; class Actinopteri; order Trachichthyiformes; family Trachichthyidae; genus Gephyroberyx; species Gephyroberyx darwinii. Next base: position 486 of record CABFOQ010046107.1, on the reverse strand, counting down.
AGGGTCAGGGTAGTGTTTCTAGAAGAGGAAGAGTCAGGGTAGTGTTTCTAGAAGAGGAAGGGTCAGGGTAGTGTTTCTAGAAGAGGAAGGGTCAGGGTAGTGTTTCTAGAAGAGGAAGAGTCAGGGTAGTGTTTCTAGAAGAGGAAGGGTCAGGGTAGTGTTTCTAGAAGAGGAAGAGTCAGGGTAGTGTTTCTAGAAGAGGAAGGGTCAGGGTAGTGTTTCTAGAAGAGGAAGGGTCAGGGTAGTGTTTCTAGAAGAGGAAGGGTCAGGGTAGTGTTTCTAGAAGAGGAAGAGTCAGGGTAGTGTCTCTAGAAGAGGAAGGGTCAGGGTAGTGTTTCTAGTAGAGGAAGAGTCAGGGTAGTGTTTCTAGATAGAAATTATATATATATTACAATAACATGTTACTGTTATATTGAACATGTTATCATAACCAAATAACCAGTGAACCCATTGAAGTGAACATAGAAAGTACATAAAGAGCTGAAG